>JBBMFX010573061.1:0-14642 GCA_037832545.1 Rhabdalestes septentrionalis | reverse complement strand
TGTCGGTCAAACGGCCTTATGGGCGGGGCTTGGCCAAAGAAAGCTGCTATGAATTCCAGACCTTCAGCCGTCAGTCTGAAGGTCTGGCAATGCGGGACTAGGTACCACATGACCCATGGCCCGGTACCGGTCCGTGGCCTGGGGGTTGGGGACCACTGCTCTAAAGGCAAACAGAACTTCAGGACCAGGACTGGCAAACGCTCCATAAAATGACAGTGGGGGAACAGAGCATCACCTTTGCATCATCGTTCTGACAGGACGCCTCTTCAATCTGCTCACTGACCTCTGACTCCTGCAGAAGCGAAATAAAGCATCAGATTAGGCCACACACACACACATGCACTAACAATTGCATGCACCAGTTCACCCACAACCAGCAGAAGCACATGGCCAAAGCAAGTCAGTCAAATACACACAGACAGATAGACAGAAACACGTAGGATAATCAGGATGCAGACACAATAGTGAAAAGGGGAGTAGAGGATGGGCTTGTGGAGTTTGAAGAATAGTCTAGTCCACTGTGGCCTGCTCCACTTGCTTTGGTCCACTTTAGTAAATCTGGTCCATTTGAGTTTGGTCCATTTCAGCCTGCAATGAGGTAGGCCCATGTCAGTCCAGGCCTAAAGTCAAGTTGTCAGAATCCAATTGTTTGTCCTATTGTCTCTGGGGTACAGTGTGTGAAAAATGGAAGGATGGATGAATGGATGGACCAATACAAGGATTAAAGGAATGCAAAAAATTTAATTCACAAAAGTTGATCAGCCATGATACAAAATTATACAGAAGTGTGGGCGCCCCTGATCAAATGACAATGATTCGGGGTGCCCAAAGTGAAAATACACATCAATGTTTACTGGGGCGGGGGGGCACCCAGGTATATTAACAGCTGCCAAGGCCGCATTTATCCATCTCTTTTTCCGATGCCATGATTAACTACACAGTCTCCTTTCATTTGCAAGATGAATCCATTTGGTCCAAAAGAATGACATCAGCATTTGAAACAAAATTTGCTGCCATACCACCTCTCTCAACCCCCAGACCGCTCCCCGTTGACAAATGACAAATGAAAACCTCAGCAGCCATGCCAGTCATCCATCCCCAGCCCACAAACTGAAAACCTCAGCAGCCGCAGCAGCCCTATGAAGGTAAAACCTGTAAGAAGCACTGCATGTTCTTTATTTCTGTACCTGTTTCTGTTCATTTGCCAAATTTAATATAATGTCAAAAACAAAATATAAAATATGTCCCATGCAATGGTTCAGATTAGTTTTATATGGTATGCGTTATTTTTCCACCGTGCTCTCGGCAAATGAAATCCCACTACAAGTGGCAAAAAATGCCACATTTAAGCAATAAATCTGATTGTGCCCTTTTGTAGCTGTTCTAAAGTGTGCTTCTTCAGATGTGTGCCCTGTAGCTGTGAGGCTAACACAGCAAGCAAGTTACGGAATCTCGAACACGCCTCAAACCGAGGATGAAAAACTGATGCAGCATGGCACAGGCTGGCATCTATAGCAATTGACAAAAATAGATATACTGTTTTGTATAACTACAAAACAGTAGTGGTAAAAATACTAAAGCCTGAAGCTTACTGTAGTCCAAGTGTGTAACATGCAAGTCGTTCTGTCTGCATCTAAAAGGAACTGGGGGTAAGACAACACTATATGTCCAAAAGAGCACTTTGTCTCGCTTATGCTGTACTTACAGCTGGAACATTGCTACAAGGATCTGATTGTGGCCATTAGAGCATGAGTGAGTTGAGGTACTGGGGTTGGATAATGTTCTAGATCCGGGGTTTCTCAACCACTGGGCCACAGACCACTGATGGACCGCGAAGGCTTTTGATTGGGCCGCGAATCCAAAATCAAGACAGGCCATTGGTCCACAATTGGTTATTAAATATTGTCTAATATGGCCAAGTGGGCCTTGGCAACATGCCGTGATAGACAGGCGGGCCTTAATATTAAAAAGGTTGAGAACCATAGTTCTAGATCACAAACGCCACTCCAACTTTATACCCCTCTAGTCCAACATAGCGTTAGGCTCATGTGCGGCTGCTCCCGAGCATCCTGTTCTGATGGTCAACACTTTTGTGCTGATCAGCGATGGTTCCAGCTTAAAGAGGTTGGACATTAGATGGACTGTCTGGATACTTTTGGACATATAGCGTATCTGGGTGAGAGGTAGAATGTCACACAGTGTCCACAATACTGCAGCCTACCTCACTGGGTACCCGATCCCACTTAGGAACCGCCTTCTTTCCGAGAAGGCTTTTCCTTTGGTTTTCGATCTTCAACAACTTTGTACTTTCAAAACATTCGATCTCTTCTTCCAAACCGGTTCTTCCAACTATCTGCACTGATTTCTGATTGTTATTTTTAGGCTCCTCCCCATTTCCATGCTTTGACCTCATTTGAAGGCTTCCTTTATCACCATCATCTCTCAAGTCTTTCTCTTCATGTCTTATACTCATCTCTTCTCCTTCCCCAGCTTCGCTCTTCGCACACTCTTCAATTGCTTTACCACTCTCTCCTACGTGCTCTGACTTGCTTTCATCTTGCTCGTTTTCCAAGCTACTCTCAAGCTTCTCCTCTTTCTCCACTCTCTCATCACTCTTCATATTTTCTTCATCTACTCCACCCTGGTCCTCTCTTTGTTCTTGTTTTTCTATGATCTCATATTCATTCTCTGGCTCCTCAGAGCTTTTCGTAATCTCACTGTTGTTCTCCTTCACTACTTTATCATCCTCGTGTTCCAGGGCTTCGTCATTTACCTCCTCTTCCTCCTCTACTGCCTTCTCCTCCAAACTCTGGACACATCCCTCCACCTTCTCCTCATAGTCATCATCATGGCACATTTCTTTACTGCCCTCTGCCTCATCCATCTTCTCCATCACCTCCTCCTCGAGTGAATCTCCAGTTCCGGACACATTTCCAAATCTCTCAATGATCTCGTCACTCTCATCTTTTTCCGAGTCCTCCATCGCATTCTCTACATCCCTTTCCTGTTTCTTCTCCTTCTTCTTACCCTTCTCTGGAGAACCTTGGTCTCCAGAGTCTTCTTGTCTTTCTCCAAATCTTTCAATAACCTCCTCACTTTCATCTTCTTCTGAGATTTCCATCATTTTCTTCCCTTGTAACTTTCCATTCTCTTTCGGCTCGTCCCCTTTGATCTGATCCGATTCCTGTTCAGAATCTTTAGCTCCAGGCTCCGGCATTTCCTCAGAAGTCTCACTGATCTCACTGCTCTCGTCTTTTTCTGAGTTCTTAAGTGTTTTCTTCTTCGTTTCCACTTCTCCACTGTTTTCATCTCTTTCCTCCTCTTTGGAAACTTCAGCTCCGGATCCCTCCTGTTCGTCTCTGACTCTCTCCAGGATCTCGTCGCTCTCATCATTTTCAGAGTATTCCGGGGTTATTCTACTTTCTGTTTCTCTTCCCTCCCTTTTCTCATCCACTTCTTCTTCTTCTTCTTCTTCTTTCTCGTCCTCCACTTCTGAATTTTTGTCTATGGGCTCCTCCTCCTCAAATCTTTCAACAGCTTTGTCCTCATCACTTTCATTTCTCCTCTCCATTTCATTCCCCTCTTCTGTCACAGAGTCCAGGGCATCTCGTTCTTCTCTGATCTCTTCCTCTATCTCTTCATCACTCTCTTTCTTTTCTTTATCTGTGTGTTCCACCAACACACTCGCCCCACGCTCCCTCTCTCCACATGTGTCTCTCCATCTCTCCTCTTTGTCTCTCTCTCCACACTCCTCTTCTTGTTCAACAATATTTCTCCCCACATTCCTTGTTTTTTCTTCATCGTCGTTCTCTTTGTCAGGTAAATCGTCGTCTCTGCTGCTGGGAGGGAAAACGTCAGCACTGCTGCAGTCTCTGCTGCCCCCTGGGGGCTTGGAGATGTGGCGCCCACGCAGGGAATCCTTGTGTAGAAAAATATGGGCAAGAAGGGGAGGATGGGGCAGATAAGGGAGAGACAGACAGACATCCAGAGAGAAAGGAGTTTGGAGCAGGATAAAGAGAGAAAAGAACGGAGACGGGTGGGATGGTGGTGAGGCGGGTTGGAATATGAACGGAGACACAACACAACAAGGGCAAATCCACTCACACATTTCAGAAGAGTTAGAACCCACTGAGAAAAAGAATGGCAGTGTGATTGTTAGCAAACAAACAAGCAGTAACAAACGAAGAAAAAGGACGTCATTAGATAAACAGACAGAAAAAGAGAGGGGCTGTAAAAACACAGAATGAGAGAAGAGGCCTAGAGAGAAAGAGGAAATGAAAATAAAATGAAATAAGAAAAAGAGAGGAGGTCAGCAGAGAGAGACAATAGATAATGAGTGAGAAAAAAGAAAAAGAGTGGGAAAAAGGAGAATGAGAGAAAAAATAGAGAAGAGAAGAAGGAAAAGAGGATGAAGAGAAAGCATCAGAACAACAAGTTAGAGAGAAAGACACAGAAGAATAAAATTAAGCTTGGAGAGGAAAGAACAAGAGACACAAAAAGAGGAAGAAAAGAGAAAGATAAGATAGATAAGGGAAAAAAGAGTAAAATAAATTAGAATTTGAGAAAATAAAAGTAACAAATAGAAGAGGGAAGAAAAGAGATGAGATGAGAGAGAAGAGAAGAGACAAGAAGAGACTAAAAGAAAAGATGAGGAGCAGACAAAGGGAGAGTCAGACCACGAAGCAGTAACAGTGACAGTAGGAGGAGAGGAAAAAGAAGAGGAGAACACACTGACAACCTTGACCATACGACAGGTTCCAACAACACAACACCTAAACACACACACACACACACACACACAGGGAAATTCATGAAAGACACAAACAGGCAGGGTGAGCCACAGGAGTCAGGAACAGAGACAATAGAGTGAGACTCACTTCAGCACTGTAACTGCTACAGAGCAAAATTAGTGATAGCTTTAGTCATTACTACCTACAAAACCCAGAACACAGTTTAAATCTCAGCTATTTTTGAAAAGTTTTTGCTCTTAAAGGTATTCCTGAAAGCCAGTATCTCAGGACCATGTATTTGAAACCTATGCAAGCTGCCACATCCAATTTAATCAATAGATCCAACTATTCATGGACACTGAAGGCCAGTATACATAAGGCTTCATGATTCCTACATAGGGATGTCACGATTAACCGGTTTCACCCTTAACCGCGATTTAAATTGGCACTATTAATTCCTGGTAAAGGTTCCTCAGCACCGTGTTTCTGTCGGTGCTGTTAAAAGCGTTGATCCCGACAGGACTATCAGCAGACTGGCAGGACTCGCCTGGACAGGACATTCAGACAGTGACGCCTCACTCCACCGTACTAAACACCGGCACAGGAAACAATGTAACTCGCTTTATTTCCACCAATGAAGCGACTGAAGTCGCCGGATGGGAGTTTTTTGGATCCCCCAACAATACAGACGTACAGATTCAAGACCATGGGGCTTCTGTGTGTGTTTTTTTTTAAAGACAGCAGCAAATAAAAGGTAAAAACTTCTAAAGAATGTGATTGTCTCGCTACGTCGTGTGAAATTAATACATGCGAAATAATCGTGATAATGATGAAACCGTGATTATTTCCCAGACGATAATCGTGCCACCAAAATCTATAATCATGACATCCGTACTCCTGCATTAATATTTATGACGGTTGACAAACATTTCAGAAGGCTTTTCCCCCCCAAGGAGTTGCTTTGGTCAATTTATGTGTTTTTATATAAAAATTTACAAATGACACTTATAATAATCCCTCACATATGTTCGTGTATATTTACAGCAATTTTCATGACACTTATTTTACATACATTCCATTCAAATATGTAATAATAAAGTACTCCCTGGGCCTACGTTTGACTCTTTCTCTAATATTTGTTGTTATTACCCCCACAGTTCGCATCAAAAACCAATCCCTTTTAGATCTACCTGGCTGGTGTGCAGTCAATACACCTGTTTTGTATACCTTTAAGCAGGTGTTTCCAATAAAGTGGGCAGAATGTGCACAAATACGGGTTTCTTATCAAGTCAGAGAGATCAATGACAGAGAGAACAGAATGAAGAAAAAAGAAATAAGCAGCTGCAGATGATGATCATGACAATGATAATGAGAACAGTGATAATAAAGGTACCTGAGAAGGTGGTTCTGGACTATGATCTCTTGACAGAGCCAGATCCTGGAGCTCTGGTTCAGTTTTCTCTTCAGCAGGAGCAGTGCCACTCACCTCACTGTCCTGGACACACAAACACACACACACACACACACACACACACACACACACAATAGACATTCTCATATGCATGTACACACAGTTGCAACCTAATGGATTTAAACAGAGCAGTGCAGAAGTATCGAAGCAATCCTCAACTACACATATTTTTCTTCAAATTAACCAGTTTTTCTTGTATTTTTATGTAGTCTTTGGGGATTCTAGACTTCTTTCAGTCCAGTCCCTGTAGGTTTATTGTTTGTTAAGCCACCCAGTGATATGAATAAAGCATAACAAAGCATGTCTAAATTAGGGCCTGAGCCAGTGAACCAGGAGCAGATGATTCCAGATGATCAGGCCGGTGATCGGTATACTGGTGGTGCTGAACGACGAGTGGTTGGAACTTTATTTAGGCATCTTGTATCTTTACACACTTTGCAGCCCGTCAAAGTAAAACATTTGTTCCCATTTCTTAAATTTAATCTACTCAGTATGTCAAATATTAGTGTAACGGGATTAAAATAGTATACTGTTCTTCAAAAAAATATATAAAGGAATGAAGTGTAGCTAAAAACATGTGAACAGTACTGTATATATACTCTAAAATTTCCTAAATATTACCTAGCATGCCCGTACGTATTTATAGACACCCCGTTTTGATAAAATGTGTTTCAAAGTTTTACTTTTTTTCCCCCTTGTCAACCACTTTTATAAAAGCACATAGGCTGTTTTTGTGACTGCACCTTGAAATAGCTTCTACTCCAAACAGCAGTTAATCACAGCCTTCACACTAAAGTGTCTAAAGAGTGTTTCAGCAACCTGGGCTGCTTTTTGAAAGAGGGACAATACAGGACAGTCCATTTCTAACAAATCTAAGTTTTAAATGCAGAGTAAGCAACACTTTTCGGGAATAAAGAGAGGTTGGAAAATGAACTGTGGCCATTTTTGTATGCAAACCCACACTATACATTACAAGCAGACTTCAAAGGAGAAATTAAAATGCAGTAATAAACAGAACCTTAATAAGCAGGTCTTCAAACACTGATGAAAAAGAAAATGAGTTTATTAAATACCCAAACAATCAGTTGTAAGCTGCTTTATTCTAATTTTACTTTTACAGGAGAAGAAATTAAGATTTTAATGGTATGCGAGGCCCCCACAAACTTCTTACAGGCAGTGAATGTGCACAAGAGGTAAAAAAACCACACGATACCTCGTATTGCAGCCCTCTCAAAGCGTTCAAATCCAAGTGCAGGTTCTGCAGGAGATGGGACGACCCACGCAGATTCTATTAAACACAAACAAACACCCATATGGGTGCACAAATAAGATTTCATTATTTAAATATATCCCTATTAAAATAAAACATGTTACTGTTTTTCTGATGTGTTTATTTTGGACTATAAAAGACAAAAAATTACACAGATCCTGAAAATCCCATCAGTCACCCTACGGTGTCTGCATAAATCAGCTGAATTGTTTTATAACAGCAAATGCGCCAAAAATCATCTAAAATACATATTTATTGTGAAGGTGGGCTCTTGATCACACTTTCCGACTCACAATATGGGAATTTTCCACTGACTGGTACCGGCTCGGTTCAGTTTGACTCTACTCGCTATTATTGTTTTTCCAGAACTAAAATCTGGTACCCGGTACCCGGTACCATTCTTGGATAAAAATTACAAGTTCAAAGGTCGCTTCTGCAAACTGGAAGTTTAAGCGCTACTTTTCCCTCGCTGAGGTTAAACGCAAAAATGTTTATGTGACGTGCAGCTTCTGCCCAGGAGAAAAGTGTCTCTCTGCGTCGGGGATTAGTGTACAATGTTTTATATTTATTTTATAGTTATATTTAATTTGATTTTTTTAAAGAAACGGAATCAATACTTTGCCTGGTAACTAGTTACTTTTACAATGATGTAACTCCGTTACTAACGCAGTTATTATTTGTGAGAAGTAACTAGTAACTATAACTAATTACTTTTTTAAAG
Source organism: Rhabdalestes septentrionalis (assembly GCA_037832545.1). Classification (NCBI taxonomy): domain Eukaryota; kingdom Metazoa; phylum Chordata; class Actinopteri; order Characiformes; family Alestidae; genus Rhabdalestes; species Rhabdalestes septentrionalis. The sequence continues at coordinate 6,450 of JBBMFX010573061.1, read as the reverse complement.
GTACCTGCCCATCACTGCTGACTGGTGGTCGCAATAGCACCCAGTTACATTAAGGCAATCCTTTATCTGTAGTGGAAAACTGCAGGTCTATGAGTAGAACCGAACTGAACCGAACCGAGCTGGTACCAGTCAGTGGAAAACCCCCATTAGTCACCACTTTTTTAAACAAAAATGTGTGTGATTCATTCAGATATGTCTGCATTAAGCCCAGACATGCTCTGTGGTCTCTCTTAATTTGTTTAATTCTTACGAAATACCTCACGAAAAGAAGCTCTTTCCTGCTCTTCCTCCTCCACTTCATCCTCCTCGTCTGAGTGAAAAATAGGAGGAGCCAAAGAGAGCCTCTCCTCTTGTCGTCCTCTCAGAAAACTGGAGTTCCCTCCAGACACCATTCCCTTACACACACACACACACACACACATCAATGTTCATGCAGTACATGGCACTTCCACGAAAAGACAGTTACGTATTAGACTTGTGGTTAAAATAAGAAGCACATTTCAGAGACTAAACTTGTCTTAGCTACTTTTACACATTTATGGCGGAGAGTGACAACTGTTTAAATATAATTTGCTATTTTACCCGTAGTTAAGACTTTAGAGTGTGTTCTTTACCCCTCATGGGGGTCCTTAGGTTGTTTTTCCGCTACTCCTAATCGGGTCTTCAGTATGGGTTCTTTTACCATTTGTGCAGTCTGTAGTGTTTTCTTTACCCATAGTGAGATCTTTACAGCATTTTCTTTTGACCAAGTGGAGTCCACAGGTTAAGTTATTTTGCCAATACTGGGATCTTTAGGGTATGTTTTATTTACCCCTAGTGGAGTCTAAATAGTGTGGGCTTCAACCCCCAGTGGGTCTTTGGTGTGTGTCCTTTTACACCAAGTAAAGAGCTGAGGGTGTGTTCTTCTCTCCAAATGGGTTCTTCAGAGGGCAATCTTCTACCCCAGTGGGGCCCAAAGAGAAGTGAGGTGTTTTCTTTAACCCCTAGTGTGTTATTTAGACTGTTATTTTACCCCTAGTGGGGTCTTTGTAGTGTGTTCTCTTACCCCTAGGGGGGTCTTTAGAGGTTGAAGGCCTGCAGAGCCGCTGAGGGAGCCACGCAGTGCTGGAACTGGAGCATCACTCACACCTCTCAGAGGAGCCAGAGAGCCTAATGGAGCCAGGGGACCCAGTGCCTGAGAAAGAGAGAGAGAGAGAGAGAGAGAGAGAGAGAGAGAGAGAGAGAGAGTATGATATCCACATTCTCTTGGGTACTACTTGTTGTAAAAAAGCTCTCCCACACTTTCCTCTCTCCCTACCTCGACCCTGGGCTGCCTCAGTATCCCCATATCCTCTGTCTGTTCTGACACACTCTGTGCTTCCTCCTGTGGTGTGTTAGGGATCACTGCAGGAGAGTGAGCTGCTGTATATATAAGTTGAAAGTGTTCTAAGCGAAGACAAACTGGTGAAACTAAATCAATGGCGCCCTCTTTAGCCTGCCAGTAGCGTTGCAACATTACCGGATCAGAAATAGTGCCACAATGGCTTTCCTTCTCACATCTGTCACAACTGCTGCTCTCCGTAGCCCCGGTCACTATTCTCCCCGCTATCTCTCCATCGCTCTGTCTCTCTAGACTTGTGACTGCAGTTTCTCCTTCGTCCTCTCTCTTTTCCATTTGAGAAATCTCCCTTAATTGAAATGGAGGATTTTCCCATTTGTCCAGTACAGTGATCTCTCCTTTATCCAGAGGTACTGGAACAACAGAGTGAGCTACGGCCAGATTAGGTCCAACCAAGCCAACACACGCGTCTCTGTCTGGGCTGCTACTACTTCCCTCTTTCTCAGGGCGTTCCTGATGGACAGGTCCCTCAAACTGTGTATTTCTGTGCAGAATTTCCTCAGCGTCCTTGGATGGGTTTACAGAAGAACCAATAGGAGGAAGTGTGCGCTGGAACGAGGGATAAAGTGCTGAGGCTGACTGAGAGGTCACGACAGAGGCTGGAGGACGCGGAAGAAGGTGAGTGAGATGGGTTTGGAGCTCATTGAGGGGACAGGTTGAGTCCTGATCTTTAATTTTTCCCTTCCTAATCTTTCTCCTTCTCCTCTGCACTGCACCTGCATCTGCGAACTGAGCCCGGATCTGATTACATGCAAATAACGTAAAATACGGTAAGATGCATGATAGTACTGTTGCCAAGCCGCCTGATCTCAGGAAGGTGTGCACAACACACAAAAAGATACAAACTCACCCCCGGTGCTTTAAGTCCTTCCTGTTCGCTCTTTTTCTTCTCCTTCTTCTCCTTCTTGTCTTTCTTCTTCTTCTTCTCCTTGTCCTTCCTGGCAGGGGCAGAGGGGGTGGACCCGGAGGCGGCGGGGGTGGTCCTGCTGAGCCGGGGCTGCGCGCGTTCCCTCTCCTGAGTCACTAAGAGACGGTACTGCTCATCACAGGGGTGGTCCCAGGTGGACTGGCCCGTAGAGAAATTGAAGTAATAAACATCTCCAGTTACGTCCTGGCTGTGGAGGGAGGAAGAGGAGGGGGTCACACACCTCCATGTGCTTGACACAAAAGTTGACTCGCACACACACACACAATTAAAAAACAACAGGAAAAAAGAAGCATACCCACTTGCAACAAAGAACACACACAAAATCAACAGTGTCTGGACAATTGCAATGTTTTCACTATCTTGTATCACCGAATAAGCCTACTGTTTTAAGGCCAGTCCTCACTGCAGAAAAACGCCATATTTAGGTTTGGTACCTGACTGGACAAGTTCATAATGATGTATTACATTTGTAATGTTATTTTGGGGGACTTACGTTTTAAGGTTCATGAATATTCAAAATGGGAACCCTTTTTGTTCTTTGTCCTAGGTTTTCCATTATAGAGAATAAACAGTAAACATTTACAGTGTCACTCAAATTTTGTTTACGAACTGAGATTTTGCATGTTCGTTCTCCATCATGCATATAATGCGCTAGTGCTTTTAAAGTTAAGGGACAGAACAGAATTCATCTGTGCATCACCACCAAGCAGGTAATAGAATTTCAGACATGCACTGTTAGATATTCCTTCCACATTAAAGAGGGAAATGTGTTTTATTTGACACATTTTTAGTTGCAGTTGTTCACTCAACTTCTTGTGCTTTTGACTGGTAGTGTTGATTTAAATGGCCCGTTGGATATTCATGGTTCTATATGTAACCATTACTTTTACTTAAAAAATAAAATAAAAACACTGAAGCATGAATTTTATGTATAGCATACCCAATATTTATAGTATAAAGATTATATACGCAGTACATTTACAGCATATAGTATGTAGTACGTATAAATTGCACATTAATACATGTATATTAGATTAAAACCTACTGCAATATTCCTGCTTCTTTTAAATAATCGATGTGAGCTGGGAGCACTGTGGACTAAACAGATGGTCAAACACTGTGTGCTAACATGTAGGAGAGGCTTTCAATATATTGTACACCCCTAATTTGAATGACCACTGTCAGGTTTGTTGGTGTGTGTTAGGAGTGAAGACATTATCCTACCAGGGTTTCCATTCGGAAGGCAGCGGGGCAACAATTCCCTCCCTGGCTAACCAGAGGAGCTCTGGCTCCCGATCCGGATCAATGCCAATCTCCCTAGCGTACTCGTGGATCTCTGTAGAAATTAAAAGAAGAAAGCTCAGAGGAGACATGGAATATCACAATCTATGAAATAAATGGCAGAATTGATATTAAATCAATTATTTCTGACTCATTGCTCATTGAAACAAGTGAGGAAATTGTGTGGAAAGTGCAGATTCTAAACCACACTAGTGTTTGTATTTTACTTTGTATGCAAACGTATTACTAAAGTTTTGAGGAAAGATCCTTCATGTCCTTTACATTGTTCCATGAATTTGCCACTGTTTCCTACTGAAACAAAAACAGAAGAGGACTTAATGACCCTAATCTAGAAAGGTGATTCACTATACAACAACACAACAATTTTAATCCATTCGATACAGACATGTAATTTAATAGGTGTTATATAACAAGAACCATAATTTTGCATTTTAGCACATTTATTTGGACAAAGTACACAGCAATGTATGTGCCCCAGACAGGGTAGGTGAGATGAAATACCTTGTTCAGAGGGGATATAGTTCTCATCATAATCCTCTTCCAGGATCAGCTGGTCTCCTATTCGGAGGGCCGCAGCATTCATCCTGTCTGAAGGCAACAAACAAGGCTGAGGCAAAATCAAAAACATACCTGTGACTGTAAAAATTGCAATTAAATATCACAGAAGAGGAATTCTACTGGTTTCCTAAAATTTCCCAACTAGCTCAGTAGGCAGACCATGTGGTCTGAGCCCCATGTTGGGCATGTGTGAATTTTGGGAGCAGCTGGTTGTCTGGTGTCTAGGGAGTTGGCCCTGCGATCAGGTGGTCATGGGTGAACGATTCTGACCTTCGAGATAACATGCTTCACACTAAACCCTCTCTGAGTGAGGTTACATCACATCCATTCAATTATAAAGGGAATTAAAACATTTTAATGCAGGCAAATTATCACATTCATTGATACTCCGTTGGTGGAGGCACCTAGACCACAGCCTAGGTCTAGGCATAGTTTCGAATAGTTATGTGTTTCTGTTGAAGTATGTAAATAGTGGATTACCATTATTACAACTTAAATCCCGTTTAACCAACATTTAATCACCAGCTCTCGCTAATCTAACCCAGCTACTGACGGTTAGCTATCTGGCTAATACACCAGCTGGCTCTCCACAGCAAACTGTATTGCCAAGGCAACGTTTGCACAGTATATTCTGCATATTATTTATAATATTCATATTTTACATAAGTTTGATTTCCCCCCCGCTTTGTAGGACCAGTTTTTTAAATCATTAGACCCCAGTATCAAACACTTTGGTTCTAAACATTCACTTTTTCTCTAAAAACAGAAAAAGCAGCTAGCTGCCTACTAGTTTGGGTTTGTTGACCTTAACCGTCAAGAAATAGCACACTCAAGTCCTTACATTCTAGCTTTTTTGTCATTCTCTCTAAAACGGTGCCCTAATCTTTATTTTTAGCCTGCTGTATCTCAGACATGGAGCATCAGAGAGACTCAGAAAGAAAACTTAAACAGACAAAAACAAGTTAACCAACCTGTCGATAATGTTACGGTCACCTAGGTAACTTATTCATTTAAAATAGTTTTTTAAAATAGATAAACGCAAAGACAGCTGGCCAACTTTACCAGCTTTTTGAGGTATACCATATTAGCCGTGTGGCAAATTAACGTTAACTTAATCTGATAGCCAGGTAGCAGAAAATAGCGTCTAGCAGCTTTATTTACAAACCTTTTGTTCAGCTTTGCATTCACAAAATGCCGATGTGGACCTCCAGCTTTGGACAGAGATTGTGTCAGGGGTGTGAAGGGTCCATGGTGTGGAGAGGGAATCCTCACAACAGAGAGAAGGTTCTATTTGCAGAAAGCTAATGGGCTAAAGCTAACTGTCAACAACAGAGCAAGCGCGGGGCGGAAAGTGCAACCATGGCAACCACACTCTGGACAAAACGTGGACAAAAGTTTTGAGACGCTTGCCCATTTCACAAAAGGGCTTTTAATGACACTGCATTCAGACACGTGGACTTTAATATGGAGCCCCAACCTTTCGCAGCTTACACTCTTCTTGGAAGGCTTTACACAAGTTTCTGTGAGAACTTGACGCCCATTCATTCTGTATTCTGTACAGCATTTGTGAGGCCAGACACTGATGCTGGATGAGAAGGTCTGGCTCGCAATCTCAGTTCCAGCGTATCCCCAAGGTGTTGGATGGGAATGAGGTCAGGACGCTGTGCGACGGCCAGTCAAGTTTTTCCACACCAAACTCATCCAGCCATGTCTTTGTGGAACTTGCTTTGTTCAAAGGGACACAGTCATGCTGGAATAGAAAAGGCCCTTCCCCCCAAAAACTGTCCACAAATTTGGAAGCATGACGCTGTTCAAAATGTCTTGGTATGCTGAAGCCTTATGACAGCCCTTCACAGCAAGTAAGGGGCCTAGACCAAACCCTGAAAAACAGGTGTCTCCCAGCACTTTTGTCTTTATAATGTATGTATTAGCCAAAAATAAAGGTCTAATGAGGAATAGGGTTTTTTATGTTTGCAAATGTATAGTACATACACACTAGGGGTGGAGACAAATACAAATACGGTATTCTGAATTCTCCAGACTGCAGGAACCTCTGAGGTACCGTCCCCACACACCGCTCCCCACACACTGCTCTCCGGTACACTCCCTACTCACCGCTCCCCACACACTGTTCTCCGGTACACTCCCTACTCACCGCTCCCCACACACTGCTCTCCGGTACCTTCTCCACACGGGTGCAGAGTTCCTGGCTGCCGCTACTTCACTTGGTGAATGGGTTTAAATACAGAGGAGGAATTTGGTGCTGTTCACACTGTGTGCAGTG
>JBBMFX010573053.1:0-14642 GCA_037832545.1 Rhabdalestes septentrionalis | reverse complement strand
TTCCATGGGGAAGCGTTATGTATGGAATGAAATTACTGAAATAACGTTTGTATGCCTGTAGATTATAGTTTGTACTCGTAGAACGCTACTCCACATCAGCCGATGCCGATACACATAAAAAACGCAAATCAAAGAACCTGAACACTGCTGTAACCTCTAGACACAGATAACGGTCAAAAGATGGCATAAACCCTAGATGTGAGTGATGGACATAAGCTGGTGGATGGACCTTGGGGAATCTTAAATACAAACAGGATTAAGTCAAGAGTCAATCAGAACAGGCAATCACGTAACCTAAGGATTCTACCTATAACAGACAAGTGCGGCCTCTAGGGACCGCTGCCTGGGACATCATATGTATATGTGTGTGTGTTTGTGTGTGTGTGTGTTACTATTTTATTTCCTTTCTGTCAGCTCAGCATATATTATTTCCCTTTACAAAGCAAACTAACAATATGAATTTATCAGGAACTGCAGCATTCTATTGGTTATTTGATTCATGATAGCTCCACAATAGGCTGTCCAAACAGAAAAGAACATTTTTTTGTGCATTTGATGTAATTTCTCTCATGTGTGTCTCTCACCTGGTTATTTAGGACTGTGTGTCTCTAGTATGAGCAGCTAGCTTTAGCAAATGATGGATCCAAGAAGTCACGGTTGGTACGGACCTGGCCCAAAGTACCCCCCATCAGGCCAGTTTTCACGACACAGAGACAAAGACAGAAATGACCCTTATTATAGAGGACACCACCCTGCACAAGGCCATTACCCTTCTCCGGACCCAAGAGAAAGAGAGAGAGAGAGACAGTGGTACTCTTCAGACCCCCGTTACACGCAGTACTTGACCAGTCCTGCCCCCCCACCAGAGTTTATCCCTGGATACAGCAGCACTCCACAGTCCAGCCAAGGCTATGCACCAAACCATACTCGTCCACACTCTAGGTAAGTCCAGAAGTGGAAGTTACATTTAAAAAAGGTTTTAGTTCATAGAATATAAAGTAGATTCACTGGCGACTTTATATGCTATACACTGTGTTGCGGTAGCTTAGTGGTTAAAACACATGACCACAAAGTCACGGGTTCAAACCCCACTTTCTACCATTGTGACCTTGAGCAAGACACTTAACTCTCAGTTGCTCCAGGGGGCCTGTCCCTGTAACTAATGATTGTAAGTCGCTCTGAATAAGGGGCATCTGCCAAATTGCTTATATGTAATGTATTAATGTACTCTATCTCATTGTATCACCTTACAATATTGATTTATGTGAGACAAAGCAATCTGTGCAGTGTATAAGTGGAGCTCTCTCGAACACATAAATAATATTTAAACACATAAATAATGTTAAATGTAATCAAATTTTGACCTCAGAATTGAAAGTCTTATTGAACCTGACAATATGCCCATCACTCTTGTGTAATCTATTTAGACAGGCACATGATTATCCTCCCCAGAGCTACTGGGACAACAGGGATGACTATGGGTATTACGACCAGAGCTACAGAGACTACAGGGGCCACTATATATACCAAGGTATTTACATAATTACATCGTAGTTTGATCCAGGTTAGGAGTGGGTGATTGTTTATTTAAATATATAAATTAAAATAAATCCTCATCCTCTATAGAGAACCCACTTCTGCACATTTTAATTACCCAAAGCTTATATGCTGAATTTTACCTAAATTGTATGAAATGCAACAACATGTTTTTGGTGAGTTTTTTTTTTTGCATTTGAACGTGTCACAATGTATATACACTACACACAATAAGTTAAAGGTATTGTGAGAGACTTTGTTTCACTTCAGACATGTTTGGGGTGATAGTCACACGTCATTGTTGTTTTCCATGTAATGGTCTCATTGTGTACAGGTGTGCCTTATATTGTTGCCAATACCAAAAGACAACCTTTTTCCATGTGGCATCAATTTCAACATTCTGTGGGTATAAAAAGCTGGTATTGTCAGTAAGTCATTCCAAGTTCATCATTCAAACAGCCATGAACACACAACGTCACTTAACGGCCTTTGTGTCGGTGGCAGGCAGTCAGATGATGCTTGTGAACTTGGTGTGTCTCAAAGTGTCATCAACTGACTTGCATCAAGACAGAACTATTGTTCATGTCATACCCAGGAGTGGAGCCCCACGAGTGCCGGATGCAACGATGACCTCTAGCTAAGGACCTATGCACTCAGACATCGTTATGCAACTGCCACACAGCTGCAGGCCCGTTTACGAGATGCGAGGGGTACTCGGGTTTCCAGACAAACCATTTGCAACTGACTCCACCTCTTTGGCTTGAATGCCAGACGAACGTTGCAGGTGACTCCACTGACACCAAGACACCGCCGTGAACGTTTGCAGTGGGCACATAACCATATGACCTGGACAATGCAGCAGTGGTCTACCGCCTTGTTCACTGATGAGTGTCAGGTCACCTAGTACAGGAATGATGGTCATCAGTGTTCCTGGAGGAGGCAAGGTGAGCGATACGCGAGGTCAACCATGGTCCCCAGGGTTGGCTTTGGTGGAGGAGGTGCAACAATCTTGGCAGGCATCACCAGTTTTAGCACAAAACAGATTTGGTTATTGTACTTGGCTCAGTCACTGCACGTTCTTACCTCAGAGACATCTTAGAACCCATCATCATCCCCCAACTCCGCCTGCACGCTCCCACCTTTCTGTTCATGGATGATAATGCTCCACCACAGAATTGTCACAGCTCGACTTCAAGAAGTTGGAATGCCTCATATGGTATGGGCATCAATGTCACCTGACCTGAACCCCATAGAGCACATCTGGGACCAGTTGAAGCAGAGACTAAATGATTGTACCCCACCCCCACGTGACCTATTTATATATATACAAATTTTTATAAATTAGAATACTAAAACAGCATCATAAAAATAACACTGAAAATCTTTTATTATAAATACAGTGATTTTAAGTTTTTATTCTTTATTTACTTATACATTTTTGTAAAAAAATAAATACTTTTGTAAAACTATATACTTTTTGTAAAAAATAATTAAGCAAACAATAGCATAATGGTCTAGCATCCATCCAGCTCCCGGTTAGGTTGCAGTGACACCACTGGCTGTTACAGAACACCGATTTATTTCTGATGCCTGTGATGTGCTAAGCAAAGTGCATCATGACGTAATTTATGGAAATAACATATGGTCATGTCATGCGCCCCAAGACCGGGTTAAATCATCAAACACCTGCTGAATTCACATGAATGTTAAATCCTTTCGTGTTGATTCATCTCAGAGGCCAGCGGATGGCCAGGACAGGATAGCTGGCGGTCTGAGGGGTATCAAGTCAGAGGAAGTGAGCAGGAGTGGACAGGAGCCACATATTCAGACCAGCAAGGGTCAGTCCATTTACTCCCAGCTTCTCTTTATTTTGCTCTCTTTATCTCTCTCTCTCTTTCTATTGTCTTCTCTCTCTCTCTCTCTCTCTCTCTCTCTCTCTCTCTCTCTCTCTCTCTCTTTCTGTTGCCCTCTCTCGCCCTCTCTTTCTCTCTATTACACATAAACAACCTTACAGACATATTTCAGCTGTCAGTTGTAGTTCTGTTTCATGTATATGTTGGGGAAATTCTCATTTGAATAATTTTTATTCATTTATTTCTTTATTTTCTTTATTCCTTTACATGTATTCACACTCAGTATTCAGTCAGCGAGTCAGTGATTCATTTATTCAGTTCCTGATTGTTGTGTGATTCATTTAAGGTGAAGCAGAAGTTAGGAACCTATGTCCACCATACCATACATGTTAGAAGAAACTTTATGAGTAATATGGTCAAAAAGGTCTCTGGTCACTCAGAAGAAAAAACATGTGTTTCTCCTACCACATTCTTCAAGTAGCAAAGACATTCCAAAGCCAGATTCAAATGCCTAGTCATAACATTGTGAGCCTATGAAGCTTTGTTTCATGGTTGCGTCCCCTGGCTTGATAAATTAATGTAGGCAAAAGGTGATCATCCGAGGAAGAGTAGTTCCTTCCCTTTTCCTAATATGGGCATGGTCCCAGGGGAGGTGACATGCATTAAGGCTTCATACTTTATTATAAAAACTGCAACTCAGAACGGAAGGGCAGAGACGACTTCAGAAGCTCTTGGGAGACTATGAATGTGATCCCTCCACTTTTGCAATTGTGTAATAAACTTTTCTGATATTTCTGGAGCAAAGCAGTCTCTGTCATTTTTGGCTGAGGTCGAGCAAATTGCGCCGACAAATATAATAAAATTTGTTGTTATTCCTCTCTTGTAAATCACTTTGAGTTGCTATTTGTATGAAAAGTGCAACAAAAATGAAGATTATTATTAGAACTTGTGATATAGTAGATAGTAGATATAGTAGAAAAATATTATTGTCCAATATTGACATTCTGATTGCTACAAGATGTGTTACTGATGAGATGAGATTTCTAATCTCTCAGGCGTGGCACCAGAAGAGACAGCGTTCCTTATAATTATGATGTTTCTGGGCGAGAGTGGAGAGAAAGCGTGGAGAATGGAAACGGTGCTGGAGAGGTAAGTGTCATCCTGCCGTGACTCCTAATGTAGTTTATTGTGTCTAAATTATTCGCTATTCGTTTAGGTCAATGGTCAATGATGGTAAAGCATGATACCCTTAGGATTACAGCGTGAATGTGTCCAATTATCTGCATGACACAAACATTCCAACATTTCTACACTCAGTCCAAAGCACCTTTCATGCTTGTGTCCTGCGTTCAGCTGAAATTGCTGATGTTTCCCCACAGGTGTGTGAACCTGGAGTCCTGGCCAGCTCCAAAACCTCCGGCCTGTCATCTAGCAGCTACGAACTTAGTCAGTACATGAACGGAGCCGAGCTGACGGACACTGCACCTCCTCATCACTATGGTCAGCCCAGCATGCACATCAGCAAACATATTATCATTGAAGTGAATACACTCAGTGAATACACATTCATTTTAATGACCTGTTCATCACATCTAGGTCAAGAGTTTTTATGAAAATCAGGATGACAATGACAATGAAACAAAACATATTACATGTACTTTTTCACAACCATGGGAACTTATGCTGTATGTAAATATTCAGTTGCAAATATGTAATATTTAAAATATTAAAATTTGAGAGGCCCTCCATGATATGCATTTCAGACAACATTTTAGACCATTTTAAACACCTGTCTTCCGATAGTAGTAGTAACTATGTTTTTCCAGTGAGTAATATTACATCAGTCTATCTCTGTCAGTCAGTCAGGCAATAATGCAATAATGAATATTGTTACAACAAACCTGCATGACATTAGGGCATTTTACAAGCAAATATAAAACTCTGTTAGGAAAAGTCTATCTGTCTGTCTGTGTCCATCTGTCTATATGCCTGTCTGTTTGTATTTCTGTCTGTCTATTTTTTTATCTGTCTGTCTGTCTGTCTGTCTACCAATTTACCGTTGGTTTGATGTTTGTGTTTTTTCCCTGATACTAGAACCTGAGACTGAGACTAAAGCAGTTGCCCCACTGAAGTTCTGCATTCCTCATGTGGTTGTATGCTTTGGGCCCGCTGGACAGTTGGTCAGGGTCAGTCCGGCCATGCCCTCTTGCGGTGAACCTGCTCAGGTGGAGCTCCACAGTATGGAGGTAAATTAAAAATATGAGTGAGCAGCTGCTGAAACATAAACTGAATCCTGAATCTCACAACAGCTTATATCTCTACTTCTGCTTTTCTGTGACTAGTCTGGGTGAGCAGAAGACAAATATCAATAATGTTTATGCTGTCAGTATGTGATAACTGGATCAGAATTTGTGTAGTACTTGATGTGCAAGTGTGAATGTACAGCTGTAATTGTACAAATGTTGCATATTTTTACATAAAAGGGGGTACAAATTGTTAGAGTTAATTGTACTCATAACTGTGATAGGTTATTCTGAGTGACACACTTGAACAGCACAATATGAGAGATTTTCCTGGACCGTTGGGAAGGTAGGACAAGCTAAAATTCAAGTTTTTACGACCTAATTTCATTAACTGCTATTAATGAAGAGTTTTTCCCTTCATGTAAAACTACAAGCCCACTTTATTCTTAATTTTACTAATGCTATTCTGTTCTGTGGTAACACAACAGTTTACTTTTTAAGGATTAATTTTATTTTTTTAAAACATTGAAGAGGCTGGAATTAAAGTTAAAATATTTTTTCACTAAGTGTAGATATTTTACTGTGCTTGAATGCCTTGCTTTTCTTTTTTTCCCTTTGATGAAGGGAGGATTTGCATAAGGTGGATGTAATTAACTTCGCCCTGCAGATGGCTGATGGTTGTCTGAAGGATAAATCTATGGCTGATGCTCCCTCTGCTGCCCTCCTGTGGCATTTGCTGGTTTTACTGTGCAGACAGAATGGGGTAAGTACTCAGACCCTGGTCCTGCAGAGGTTAGTGTTTTCACTGATATATACGAATTATAAATGACCCAGAGACCAGGTGATTTAATGGAGCTATGTTATACAGCGAATTGTAGTCATTTTCTGCATAATGTGCTACATATTGCATGTTTCAAAACTGAAAACCCTTTCTTCTTAGGTTGATGTTAAAATCAGGTTTAAGTTTAGGCAAACAAAATGTTGCATATAATGCTTATTCATGGGCGTCGTCGGACGCGTCCTCCTCACATATCATAATTATTCGTTTGGACCCCCCACACACACACACATTTAACATAAATAGTTAGTTCACTCAGCATTGTTGAATCTTGAATCTTTTGCAAAATAATCCAGTCAATAGAATTATCCACACACCACTGGCAGCCTGTCAATGCACTGACGATTAACTTCACTTGCATGTGGTGAGTTGGAGGCAAACCTGGGGTGGATTTCCAGTGGTGTTCTTCTACCGATTAAGTGGATACTTTGATTAAAGACTCAAAATTCAAGATTCAAGATTCAACAGGGTTTTCCAAACACCCCCACCCCCTAAAAGGACGAGACTTTGCATGCATGCAGTAACCTCACCCCCCACAAACCCCGCCCCGTGCCCAAAGCACACCCCCATGCACAAACCCTGCCTTCGTGCATAGACCGATGCATCCTCCTCACGTTAAAAGTGCTTCTTATTGCATATGTATTATTAATGCATATGATGCTTATTGCATATAAACTGGTGACCCAAAGATTACCCCGAACAGCTAGTGCCTTTGAGCAAAATAGCATGCCCACACACTGCTTCCCCAGTGCCACCAGGTGGCTTCACACTTCCTCACTTGGTGAATGGGTTAAATGCAGAGAAAGAATTTTATAAGGAGCTATACATTTAATAACGAGCTACTTTGCTTTATGTGTGTGTATATATATATATATGTATATATATGTGTGTGTGTGTGTGTGTGTGTGTGTGTGTGTGTGTGTGTGTGTGTGTAAATGTGTGTGTGTTTGCGTGTGTGTGTGTGCGTGTGTGTGCAGAGAATTGTGGGTTCAGACATTGCTGAGATGCTGGTACGGGGCATAGACTCGGTAGGAGGCTGTGAAAGGGACAGTGAGCGGTCAGACATTGGGAGCCTGATTGACCTGAGTGAAACTCCAACCCAAGAGATGGAAAGTCTGAACATGGCAGACCTACTGACTGGAAACCCCCTCACTGGAGAACAAACCTCTGAACAGAATCTCCAGAACTACACCAAACTCCTGCTAGCTGGCAGGAAAAAGGTCACTGCTCTTTCCCTTTCCAGGCTGTTTACATCTTTCATACTTGCATTCTTTATTATATTATTTAAGAGTTCATGTTTAAAACTGCATACACAAATCATCAAGCACTTTCCTGAAGTTGTCAATTATTGTCAACACCTGTTGGTTTGAAATAAATCCAATCTTTAATATGTTTATACAGAGGAACAATAGATCACTCATCAAGAATGTATTATTTTCAGCCAAAACATGTGTTCCAATAATTATTGGTACCCCTGTAATTTAGAGTGAACACAGTGTAACTGACACATGATTACCATTCATACTGTGTATTTTTGAGTTGACTGTAATGAGAAGGAACATCTGAGCTGTAGTCCATGAGGATGGATTGGCTGGTGACAAATATGAGGTGACACAGAGGCCACATTCCCTTAGTCATCAACATTGGAAATATAAGAAAACACACAAACCAAATGAGGGAGTGTCACATGCACCATATAAACAGGAAATAGGTTGATCCATGTTGCTCAGTCATTGATTCCTTCATTCTTCGGTTGCTTCAGTATTGTACAATACCTTTGTTTGCATGAGTGTTAACGCTAATTCCGTTGGGAATCATAAATCTCTGGGAAGCGTTTGCAGGTCAAAGTGAATGATTCAATCAGCACTCTCGTTTCAGTCCACATCAGGGCTCATCCTTCACACTACATAGGTGAAACTCCTGGTTACGGTATGTTCCTGTTCACGTCACGTTGTGACAGAATGACTGAGACAGTTTTAGTGAGCTGAGCAGACTCGGGCTGTGTTGGTAGACCGTGTTAATCAACAGGGGATTGAGATTGGTAAATTGCAGGCAGAAGTGGTAGGTCTGTGTGGTCAGGTCGAACTTATCCAACAACCCCAGTCCTATCATACTATCGAGGTGCCAGTGTCTCTGTGTCTATTTCTACCTCGTCCTCATTTCATCCGTTTCTTCCTAAAATGTCACTGCCAGATAAATGGAATGGGATTTATGGAAAATGTAATGTTTTTGTTACTAATCTAAAACTGGTTTTTGAGTTCCAGCCACAAGCAGAATCGCACTCCTTGTCTCCCTTCTGACTGGACAGACAGCGGAGTGGGCTACAGCAGTCCTGAGGACCAACAGCACACCATGTTTCTCTTATTTGCAGGGCAATTCAGCGCTCCGAACTGCCTATGTATCGGACATGGGATTCCTGTGACCCTAGAGGGCCTGATTCAGCTTTGAATAGATAGATCAGTGTTTTGTCCATCGGCCCAAACCAGCACCATTTGCCTTGCAACGGGCAAGCACTCGTCCTCTTAATTTAAGTCCATCTGAACCTTCACCTCCATTAGAAGCCCACTCCGGAGCCTCCTTGGACTCAGCGGAGAAGGTTAGGCTTTGCTGCGTGGGCCCTTTTGCCTACTGCACCTTGACTGACCATCATCGTAACATTTGCCCGTTCTGCCCGTCAGGAGCTTTGTCTTCCAGGGTCAGCTGGAACGTGCTCTGTGGAGCCCAAAGTCCCCGATGTTGATTTCAGTACCATCCCTAAACTTTATCGAGACCTGAGCAAGGTGTTCAACAAAAATTTGAACACTCACTTACCTCCTCTTTGGCCTTATGACTTGAACATGAAACTCCTAACTGTTACCTCACCATGGTCTTGTGTACTCCCTCTCCAAAGACGAGCAGAAGGCTGCAGAGGGGTATGTGGTAGAAGAATATCACTAGGGAAGTATCCATCTTTCTACATATCCAGCCAGTTCCTTTTTTGTTAAAAAAAAAAAATGGGGCCCTTCACCCATGCATCGACTATTGGGAACTCAACAAGATAACAATGAAGCAACGTCATCCGCTTCCTTTTACCAACACTGCACTGGATGCCCTCTCTGATGCATCCATCTGTACTTAACTGGATTTGAATGGTGCCTATAACCTTGTCCACATCAGGGAGTGCGATGAGTGTCAGATGGCCCTCATTACTCCCACCAGCCACTATGAAATGCTGATTATGCAGTTTGGCTTGTGTATAGTAATCTGGCACCATTTCAACAATTCATTAATGATGTCCTCCAAGACATGCTGGGTCGCTGGGTTTTGCCTGTCCTTGACGATATATTTCTTTACCTAAGAACCGAAGAACAACATACCCAGCATGTCCGGGGAGTGTTAAGGAGGTTGCTGGCCCATCGACTGCTCTATAAGTTGGTGGAGCACTGGTGGGAAAATGCGCTTTCCACCAGCACTCCATCAATTTTCTGGGATTTGTGGTTCCAGGGAGGGGCCATAGTTTGATATGCATCTCCATGGCTGTGGTTGAAGAGTATGCGCAAGGATGGCCAAGGATGTCCAGGAATTTGAAACTCTTCCCGCACTTCCTAGGACCCTACAAGATCACCCATCGGATCAACCCTGTCATCTTCTGGCTCCAGCTGCCTGCCTCATTTCGGATACACCCAGCCTTCCCCTGTTCACACTTCAAGCACTTCACCACATCCCTCCTGGTTGCAGCTGCTACGGACCCTCCACATCCTCAGATACTGTCCGAAGGAAATCTGTTTGGAAGAGTTTATAAGATTATTTTGTACTCACATAAAATGAGGAGGATAATAAAAGGCAAGGATTGTTGTTGCAACAAAAAGAAAGATTTTTGGATGACACGGCTGAGGGGGTATTTAACCACTTACATTTGAAGTTTGAGAAACACAACTACATCTTTGAGGGGAACCATGTTCCATGGCCTGATAAAACAAAAATGGAGCACTAGATACGTTTGGCCCAAAAAGAAGGAAGGCTGTATTTAAACAACCTTATCCTAACTCTGTGGTGAAGGTTCTTTTTAAATCTAAATATGGTTGTCTCTGCCAGAATACTGACATGTCACTGGATCCTACAACATTACAATGATTTAAAGCATATGTCCACATCAGATCACAGAAACAAGCTTCTGCCATGAAAAATCAGGTTCCTGACCTGAACCTTGTTGAAAGTAGGTGTGTACAAGTGAGACCCTGGAATTATTCTTTAACAGGAATGCTCTCAGATTCTGCTCCAACATTATAAAAGTGGTAGGACAAGACTTGTTATTGGCAATGGGAGGTTGTACAAACATTAAACACAGGGGTTCCAGTAATTGTGGCATGTGGTAAAAAAAAAATAAAAAAAAAAATAAATATATATATATATATTTAATGAGCAGTTTGATTTTCTCTGAAAAAATGTAGTTGATGCTTATATGTTTCTCCAAAGATGCATTCTTCTTACCTTTTTATCAATCTTTACAAAGGGTGCCAAACCACAGGTAGAAACCACCTAGTACTACTTGAGATTGTATATTATTTGAGAAGTCTATATTACATTGCCAGTATCAATCAGTGTACTTGGGGAAAGAGTGTGATAATACATTGGAGCTTTCATTTAACTGTCCCTTGGAGTACTTTTGTTCAAATTCCTGAAGTTACTAATGCTCACCACAAACCAACTTTCACTCATATAGGAGGCATTGGAGTCAGCCATGCGGAGCGGCCTGTGGGGTCATGCACTGTTTCTGGCTAGCAAGATGGATAGCAGAGCCTACAACACGGTGCTAAACAGGTTTGTAGCCCTGTGAATGGTGACAGTGTTACACACCATTCCAGTGATCAGCTCAACAATCGAGTTTATTTGTCAATTGAATTTACATGGTATAGGTAGAGCCTCTAGGTCTGTAAGGTATCTCAAGTATCTCTATTTTTATGCAACGGAATGGGAACTGTAATAAACTGCGCTGTAGGTAGAGCCAGTAGGTCTGTAAGTAGTTTTAAACATCTCTATTTTTATACCAGAGAATGGTTAAGATAATAAATTCATACAAAGCAAATGAATACCCTCAGACCTGTTTTGGTAACATGAGAGTTTCATTTGCAATGGCACATTTCACAGGCCATTAACGCCACTGCATTGGAATAGATCATCTCTCCAGTGTATGAACTCGGTAGCTGAACCTTTCCTGGGTAAGAGCTAAATCAGTCTCTGTTCCAGCCTTCTCCATTTCTGCACAGACATCTGCATCTGCTGCTGAACCATCTCAAGTGCAGTCAGATCAGCTTTGGCCGCCTGCGTGGTCAGTAGTATCCAAAAATATTTGACTGACAGCAGTAAGCTCCCCCTTACATTTGTAAAAATGGTTGACGCCTGCAAAAGAACCCTGTAGCCTTTGACAATGTTTCCTAGTGTGTCCTGTAAAAAAGACACAAAATGATGCCTGACCTGGGAACCTGAGGCCAGAGGCTTTTATTTTTGGATGCGGTATGGTTTTTGGAGTTAGCCATATATATTCTTTTGGGTGTCTTGGTGTCTCCCTTCTGTGATTTCACTGTCCATGCCAATTTCTGGAAAGACTACAGGGTTCCCTATGAAGAGCTATCCAATCTGTGGGCAAGTATGGAGCTATTCCAGGCCCAGCTATGTTATACATGCTGATAATACAAAATTATTACAGTCATTTGTTTAATTTTTATAGTTGCTAGTTTCTGTTCCAAAAAATTGATTGGTTGTTTGATTGAACGATTGATTGATTGATTGATTGATTGATCACTGATAGATTGATTAATTGATTGATAGACAGACAAAGAGACATATTTTATTTAATTCCCATTTAATGTAAGCATGATTAAATGGGTTTGTGAGATTAGAGGCCAAGCTAATAATATGTGTTTATGTGTCTGTGTGATTGACAGGTTTACAGGTGGTCTGGCCCCCAGTGATCCACTCCAGACTCTCTTCCAGTTGCTCTCTGGCCGGGTCCCAGCTGTTGCCATGGTAACAGTGTAGCATAATTTCAGATTACACTAACACTAAAGCAGATGCCTGCTACCCAACTACTCATCTTTTTTCTTCTTTTCTCTTCGCAGTGTTACAGTAGAGAGAAGTGGGGAGACTGGAGGCCTCATCTTGCTGTGATGCTGTCTAATGAGATAGAAGACTCGGTTATGCACTGCAGGTCTATCATCACTATGGGCGATACACTAGGTGTGAACCAAGGAAGCTCTCACCCCCAGATCAAATTATTGTTAACAAACAAGACTCAAATGTCCAGTACCACAAGAGTGGGCAGAGAGCCTTTCTTCACAACACAAAATACAAGCTCAATGCAAAATTCATAAAATAGATAGAACAAATAACACAATTTTGTTTTCCTTTATGCAATATTGAATTCTGGGCACTCTTGTATTCACTCTTGTTTTGTTTAATTACTAAATGAAAACATGTGCATAGCTTCTCTAAATGTGCAACTACAAGTAGTTTAATGCACAACTACTTATTTATTTATGTTGTATGTAAGGTGGTTTCTGTAGAGCATTAACAAATGGCATGTTTTGAGTCTTTTTAAAACGTTGTCTTTACATTTTTGCACAATATTGTAGCCTACTTTGGTCTGTTGTTATACTAATTCCACTACTTGGTAGCTATATTACCCTCATAGCAGTGCAAAGAAACATATACCAAACTTGTTTTCATTAATTGATTACATGTGAGGTAAGGGAAACTTTATTTGCTCAATTATCGTCAGGACTTCTTTTAGGGCTGTTTGTGCTGTTACTGTGTATGTGTTTCCTTGCCAGCTTCCCGAGGACTGCTGCATGCTGCTCATATCTGCTACCTCACAGCTCGCTCCCCCTTCGGCTGGTTTACAGACAAAGCCCAGCGCCTGGTGCTTCTGGGCAGCAGTCATAGGTAAGGCTGTGACACATATTACCCCAGAGACCCAGGTAGCAGTATGTAGGTGCTATGTTAATCAGAGTTGTTGGTGCTGTGTTAATCAAACACATAGAAAAAACACATTTGAAGTTTAATTCATTAATCAGAAGAGCACAAGTTCCATTTGGTTCATATCTGTGTTTCGTTTTAATACTTTAGTATCACAAATGAGGCTTCAGTTGCAGAGCAAATGTCCAAAACTCACTCAGTCCATTTTTTTATGATTTTTTTAGGTAACACTACTGTCGACATATTGTTACATTACCTCTTTATTTGCAATAGTATAACCTAACAAAACTCACTCAGTCCTTGCATAATACATGGTACAAGATTAGGGGAATTTCCAAAACTCACTCAGTCCACTCACACAGTCGTGAGAGGTACTTACTTACCCAGATATCCCAGGCGGCAGATCATAAACAATGAATTAGGATACAAATATTAAATTTGCACATAATTTTGTGACATTGAGTATCGATTTACTTTAAACATTTTGTCATTACATTTCTTGTAAACAACATTGTCCATACTAAATGTAAAGTAACTGTAACATTTCAATAACATTTTTGTTCCCTATAAGAACTGCTTTCCAGAAGGTAAAACAAGTAATTTATTTTCTGAAGAACTAAGTGATGTTAGTTTTGGAAATTTGTTCTTCAATTCTGGAAGGATGATTTGGGACATTTCCTGTTGTCTGCTGTGGATATAAAATGACTGAAATATTTATTCAGGAGATACAGGAATATCATAAATACTGCCGGTAACTGAATAGATATGTTTTGTTGTTTTCATGATTTATTTCAGTGTTTTCTTTGATAAGTTCTGCCAGAATTCAGCGATCCGCTGTACTGAAGTGTTTGAATACTGCCAGAGGCTTGGAGACTCAACTTTTATCATCCCATCTTTTCAGGTAAACTTTATCTTTATCTTTATATCTTTACATTCTCTTGTTTGCCAGAATTTGAAAGGTTTTTAACATATCTATATTATATTATATTTACAGTAAGACAGTAATAATTGTGGAGTGATTTCACTCTTGTATGAATCTGTAAAATGGTGTTACTATTGCTACTGAGTTCCGTTAATGCATTCTAAAGTCCGTGTAATTCTCACACGGTTGATGCTAGACTGAATCTGTGGGAGGAATGGCAGTGATGCTCTTCCTATGACACTAAGGAAACAAATATAAATTAATTTGTATCCCAAAAAGGAATAAGAACATAACTA
>JBBMFX010573013.1:0-14649 GCA_037832545.1 Rhabdalestes septentrionalis | reverse complement strand
ATATATTAGGGGTGTGCAGAGCGGCCGCTATTCGTATCTGTAATTGTATTTGAGGTACATTCATACAGGGTATCTGCAGGCTTAAGGAAGCCAAATTTAAGACTTTTAAAGACATTAAGGCCACTTTGATCAAATTTAAGACCCTACATTCACAAAACAGCAAACAGCATGTGACCACCTTAAAAATATTTGGAACACTTATTGGAACTGAAAGTGCTGAAATATAATTGAAAGTGCCTGTATTTCACAGCAAAAACATTGTAGACTAACAAATTCCATGAAGTGAATACAGGGAATAAAATAAGAACATTCCAATCAAATGTATGAGTAAACTGAATGTTTTAAAGTGATAGATCGGACCCAAAAATGTACCCGACCCTACCCGAGCCCGAGCACCTTGTGTCCGTAAGGTGATACCATAACTGTAATTTTTGGCCCGATATAAACCCAACATTTGTTAAATATGTGGGCCGTTCTAACACACGTTCTCAACTATGGGCGCATTCGTAAACTGACACTCCAGCTCTGAGCCACTCAAATGCCTAATCACGGCCCGGCCCGAGGATAGTGGCAGGAAATGTTTTCGGGGTCAGGGAGAGAATTTAAACTCTACTGTCAGTTTTAAAAAAGCGGTCTCGTACAGATATATGAAGTGGAAGGGTACCATCCCGCGGGGGCAGCCCATGAATTCGAGGGGGCGGGGCGAGGCACATATTGACTGCAGCATTGAGATCAGAGCTGGATCTGACTGAATTTGGATTGGTGCAGAAGCGAGGCTCTGCTGACTGGCAGGAACCTTCTCACAGACCCGCACCGGTCCACGGCCCATTGTTTGAGAAGCACTGTGTTAATGTAACTGATGGTGTGTTCGGAGATGGAGCTGAAGTCTGTGAAACTGCTGAGATGAAACAGAACTGAGAAATGTCCGGCGTCTTAACTCCCATTGAACCAAGTTTAAAAAGCTTCTTGCACAGCATACAGCGTGCCTCATAGCTATTGCCAGGAACTGGTTTTAACCAGGCTGCAAATGTGGGATTTTCCATTCAGTTAACATTAAATTTGCAGTTCCCCATGCCTGATGAAGCCACTAGCAACAAACTGCTAACGTGCGTACCTGAAAAAGCCCCCCTCCCTCACACACACAACCAGAAATGTTGGTGGTTCCACTCATTCCGATCTCCTACACAAAAAGACACAACACCAATTCGAAATTCATGAAATTATCTGAAAAAAATCTTGTTTATTGAGTCTGTGGTATTTTAAGACCTTTGAACTCTGTATTTAAGGGTTACTAGTCATTTTGAAAGATATTTAAGGCCTTAACTTTGTAAAATCTAATTTAAGACTTTTTAAGGATCCGCGGATATCCTGTCATAAGGGAGCGCGCAAACAACCCCCCCCCCCCCACACACACACACACACACACAGGGGAAGGGTTGTGGGAGGCAGAATATCTAAAAGTGAAAGTGATGAATCAGTCATATGTGAACACACTATTGTACATATTGTGAACAGCACGAAATTCCTCCTCTGCATTTAAACCCATTCACCAAGTGAAGCAGAGGCAGCCATGAATTCTGCACCCGGAGAGCGGTGTGTGCAGAGTGTACCAAGGAGCGGTGTGTGGGAACGATACTTACTCAGGGTCCCTCAGAGGTTCCTTGCGGTCTGGGAGATCGCCTTTTTCCAAATACAAATATTTTTTTAAGTATTTGTCTGAAAACCGTCTTTGTAAAAAACACATTATTTGTGCCTTTCTGCACAAAGCTATTTCTGTAAATGTTAAGATTGTGAGACACTAGACTTTTATCTTCAGTTTCTTGACTGACTGAATCTCATGTGCTTCCAGAATAAGCTGTTAGAATTAGTAGATCCCAGTCATCCACTTAAAGATAGCTCAAATTAAATAAACCAACTATATACTCTGGACACTGTGAAGCCAAAAACAATTTTGACTAATAATCAGGGACTGGAGCCTTTTTCTTGTAACTGTTGTTTTTCTTTTTTTATATTTGGCTAATACATAGACTTTTCTCTGATAACTCCCTTGATCCCTGGTCTTTTTCTTTAGCACACACTTTACATTGTGTCTGTGTCCAGCCTCACTCGCTTCCATACATCACACATCCACTTATTATCTCTTGAAAAAATGAGATAATAAAAATTAGGTTGCGAAAATTTGGCTGCCCGGGGATGCCTAACCTTTTGTTCACATGATTAATTTTGCCAGTCAGAGACAATATTGCCATTTTCAGGAAACTTGCTCATTTGCTGTCTAAACATGAGCTAAAAAACATGTGGGACATCAGTTGCCTTCATTTCCAATGAAGATCTGTTCTGGAGACAACCCTGCCTGATTGTAAGGCACTCAACAAGGACCTTTTGCGTTTAGCAATTTTCTCCCAGCAGAAGCATTAACCTTTTAGCTGGATCCGTTCATTCAGCTGGCCCAAGGACGAAGCCGCCATTAAAAATTTCCCCCCCGGCTGCGTAACACACTGCTGCTGACAAAGACAGCTATACCTGCGCCATGGAGCATCAACTATTCATGACGTTAGTCTACTGAGATTGCCATGTGTATAAAGATGTGACATGATTTACAGGCACTGGGAAATGTTTTGCCATGTTTAATTCCTTCGGTTTCTTTCTGTTTCTCCCTCCTCTCTGGTTACAGTGGACGTGCAGCCGCAGTGGTCTTCTCTCAAAGTGATTGATCAACAAAAAAAACATGTTCTCAATGCCCCCAAACCCTGAATGCAGTCGATCAGCAGAGACATGTTTGGCGTTTGAAGTTTGCTTCTGTAGTTTTGCACGTAATGAAAGCTAATGACCTCAAATTAGCATCAAATTCTCACATGCTCACTTCAAATCAGGCCTAATAATCGGTAATTAACTTGCTTATACGGTTTCTGCTGTGCTTTGCATCTATAAAATGGACAAGGTTGTCAAAATAATGGATAGAATGGTGAACCTACAGAGAAAGGATGATCCTGGTCTTTACTGTTTAATAATTTTTTTATATTTTGTTGTCTATTTTTCAAATTTGTTGTAGGTCAGGCCAGATCTACCAATAAACTAGAATTAGGGATAAGACTATGCCAGCCAGAGTTGAAGCACCTGTTCTGTTGGTCAGTCTGTAAAGTGATCATTCTGTCATATGCGAACACACAACAGCACACAGTGTGCCCCTCTCAGCATTTAACCCATTCACTGTGAATCAGTGGGCAGCCACAAACACTGCACCTGCGGAGAAGTGTGTAGGGATGGTACCTCAGTGGTGCCCCTGGCAGTCCTGGGATTTGAATCCACAACCTTCTGGTCATCAGGTCAACTCACTGAACACTATGTCACTAGCTGCCCAGTCTTGTATGACGGTGGCAACTCATTCTGGTAGCTTCCGTGACCTCTGTAACATTTTCCAATCCACCTAAAAACACAGCCATGCAAGCACCATTACATTTAGCAAAAATAACCATACAGTGATAAACATAGATAGCAGGACAGTTAATCAGTTTAGCTGATTCCTATATAAATTAATTGACTGTAATTCTGCATTAAATAACCAAGTCAACAGTCCTAAATGAGATTATTTCCCCACATGGCAGATCTTTACATGGACCACTAAGTTAGTTTTAGAATATTAATTTGGATTTTCATTGATAGAAACAGTTAAAACTTACCAGCCGATGCGAGACGGTCGTACAAAACCTCCCTCAAAGCTGAATTCCCAGACAGTATCCCAGACTCCCTGGCTCTCAAGGCATGCGCTGACTGATTAATCTTTATTCTACCTCCAAGTCAGTGTGTGGTCTCCTCCTGCCCATCCAAATCAGTGATGCTGAGGTTAAAGCCTGTGAGTTCCTCAGTTTGCACATTAGATATGACTTCTCCTGGTCTATGCTTGGACACAATGGTCAGGAAAGCTTATAAGGTTTCCTGAGATGATTGAAGCAGGAACATCATCCGCCTCAAGAACATCAATAGGCACATCATGGAGATATTGCTGAAAATGTAATAAGAGTGGATGCTTGTTGGAATAAGCCTTCACAATTGCCAGTGTATGTTAATTTCAGTTAAGTTGGGGAATTAGGTAAGGCTTCTCTCAATATCAAGGAATGCTGAAATAATAATCAGTTGATGTTAGAGCATTATTAAAAAAAGTCCACTAGTCGGCCCCTCAGAGTCGACATCCCCTGAGAGAAGTCGATTATTTGTGTGTTTTTTTTCTCTTTCTCTGCCCTTGTTGTGGACGTAATGCAGTCTCTACCTCTGATTGGCTGATGCTGATGCACGTTCTTTGGTTTAACAAATTACTATAGTCCCTTCATAAAAGGGCAGGTACCGTTGGCACGTAGAGTGGAATCTAAACACAAGAGCACAACAAGACAAGATTGACAGCAGCGGAGAACACAGACACCCATCACATTTGTGGAGATACTTCACTCTAGACACACAAACAGCACAGAGACCTAAACAACCTGCAAGAAGGAGTTAAAGTACAGTAACAGAACAGGCGTTCTGCATGGTGTATGAAACAGCACCGCTAGCTAAAATGCTAACGCTAGCACTGGAGGGAGTCAGTGGCCCTGTGGCTTAAACTCTTCCCACTTTCTGTGCTTACATTTAACAGAATAGTCAAGGTATCAGCCTCTGTTTTGTTTAGTTTAATTGTCAGGTTGACTGTTAATGTTACAGAGAACTTTAATAAAATTTGCTCAGTGTTGGACCGCTGCGTGTGTGACGTCATCACGACTTGTAGTCTTGACTTCGACTATCTTGATGGATTAGTCAACTTGAAAAAATCTGAGGTCGTTAATGCCTTTGGTGTATTGATGGGTATGTGTTCGTAAGAAGACTGAAAAAGTTTGGCAGGAACATCAGCACCTTCAAGAAAGTTTGCTTATGAGCTAATGCTGCAACCTGGTAGAGGATTTGATTTACCCTCAACCACAATTCACTACAGTGAAAGGGAAATATTGGACAGCAACAGACCCCTGCTATTCAGATCTTCCACCAGCGGTGCCTAGAGAAAGCGCACATTATCCTTAAAACACAAGTATGCAGATCATCCTCCGTGTTGCTGTCTGGCAGACAGTACTTGAGTAGGCACATACTAGATTCAAGGACAGTTTTCACCACCAGGCCCTTAGGCTTCTCAACCCACAAAGCTTAATATTCCACATTGCATATTTGCTTACCTCCTATTTGCACTGTTTACTCATGTTTGCACTGTTTACTCTTGTCTCCACTGTTGACTGTATGCTGTCTAATGCACAATCGACCATGATTGCTGGTATTGAGCCAGAACTAATGCACAGACAATGCACGGTGTACTTGTCTACTTTTACAGATGAATACCTTTTTTCTTTATATTTCATAAGGCCGGAGCTCTTATTGCTGAATGGACCTCTTTCTCTCATCCAACACAAATTATTGTACCACTGACCTACACAAACGGAAGAAAACTTGA
This sequence comes from Rhabdalestes septentrionalis, assembly GCA_037832545.1. Classification (NCBI taxonomy): domain Eukaryota; kingdom Metazoa; phylum Chordata; class Actinopteri; order Characiformes; family Alestidae; genus Rhabdalestes; species Rhabdalestes septentrionalis. The sequence continues at coordinate 9,179 of JBBMFX010573013.1, read as the reverse complement.
ACTTCTCTATGGTCTCTGCTGTCTTTGTTAACTGAGTCTAGAGTCTGTTCTGACCATCTGCAGATCCACATCTCTGAGTCATTATGTGACCTGGTTTTCCACACATACTAGACAACCACTAATATATTGTTTTAATTTCAATTTCTTTGGACACAACACTTGTAAAATGCTTCTACTGTGATTTGTCTAAGGGCCCTCATTATGAAACACTATTTTTTAAACATGAGTTTGATACATTATATAAAAACAAAAAAATTGGAATTTGTTTGTTACAAAGACCAATTCATTTCCATATCTGCCTTTTCAACCTGCCACAGTCACAAAAAAGTATTTCAGCCCCAGTTTTTTAAACAATGCACAATACAGGGCAGCCAATTAGAGCAGGGCCTATTTACATAATTTGAAATTTAAGGTACAGTAACAAAGACAACTTGTAAACTTTAGGGGTAAAAGAGAGGTAAAAAATCATCATATAATAACTAAAAATGACTTTTCACTACGAACAGTCACTTAAATATTATAGGTAAATATCTTATTCTCAAAAGTAGGTAAATGGGAAAAAAGTGAAGTATTTTAAACCAAGTATGAGGTCAGGGTTCGTAGGCGGTTCTACACAGGGGCCCCTCTGCACAGAACAGACAAATATTTAAATATAAATTTCTCATCGTGACATGCGTTGGCTCAAAGAACGGAACTAACGCAACTTGTGTTGTAGACGGACTACTTTAAAGCGATACACACGCGCCCCGACACACACATGCGCAATCCCCCCACCCACACACGCCCCATGGTACACTGTAGTTCGCACACTGGTTATATGTGCCCCACTTAATACTCACTGCCCCCCCCCCCGGCACCCCTGGAAATGTTGGCCTAGAACCGCCACTGTCAGGGTTTGCACTGGGCACCATGCTAAGGCTTTGCTAGATTTGTGCCCCTTAGTAGCTATATTACCCTCATAGCTTCAGTGCATGATCAAAAAAGGAAACTTCAGACACACAAGAGACTGGGACCATCCGCTGCGTTTAGGCTAAAGGTGTAAATTCGATTTCTGACGCAAGACAGCATGAAGCCGGTGGCGATACACTCTCACACACTCCTGAGTGCTGCGCCTGAAGAGGCAACTAGCACTGTAGTGCTTTAGCAGCAGCTAGCGTCTCAGCAGGGCGCAGTCAAGCAGGCCTTGGAGCGCATTCTCCGGAGAGCTCATGATATCGTTTGAGTCTTCCTCCAGGCCCACACACACACAAACACATGCACACACACAGAAACACACACGGGCAAACATCTGCGGTGACACAGCAGACAAAACACCCTCACTGCTGCTGGGAGAGGAGCAAATACAACTCCAAACACGCATTGTGCTCCCAGCAGCCATCTGGAAAAACAGCCGTGTTGTGGAGAAAGCTCAACAATTGTAGTTTGTGGCGAAATTCATTATTTTCAGATTGTACCCGAGTGCAACATAGCTTACGTGCTCTGAGGCAGGCACTGATATTGTAAATCCTCCACATTTATCAAGAGCAGTGTGAGATCATTGACAAAACTGATTACTCTTCAATTTCCCCTCCAAAGAAATGAAGCCCTGGGTGGCCTTATCAGTGATGTCAGCCTCCAGTGATTAATCGTTGACTGTATTAATGAGCGATTCGCGGCCAGACATGCTTTTGTGAGGAATGCTGATAGATCGCCTGTGTGGTTGTGGCATGAAATAATAATCAGTGGCTGTATGGATGGGTCCATGTGTAGAGTAAACATGAGAACATTTCTGATATTTAGTCACAAAACTAGGGTTTGATGAACACGAAAAAATTAGTCCAAGACCCTGCATAGCACCTATGTAAGTCTTTTATGTCAGCTGAAATAAATCTTCAAGCCAATAAGATTTTTAATATTTTGTCACAAAGTCTACTTTGGTCTTTTTAACCCCAGAAAGTGTAACAAAAGTACACGCCTGTTGGAAAAAGCTTTTATAAGCGTCAACATAGATTAATGTCAATTGTCATAAAATATTATTTTGATGTCAAACAATACTGATGGACAGCCATATGGTTGTGACATTAAAGAATATTCAGTTGCAGCAATGATGGACCTACATTACCATTTACAAAGGTTTATTAATTTGCAAGAAAGGTTACTCTCATAGTTTCACCAAGCCTTTATAAGTGTTCATTTAACTTGTCATAATTTGTCATGAAGGCTAAATGTCAAGGAAAGTTGATGGATACTGGATTGGTTGTGGCCTCAGTTGCACTTGATGGATTCACATAATGCAGGAACATAAAAAAAATGTAGCATTAAAACATATAAATCTACAGAACTGTGTAAAAATTATATCACTAGAATAAACACAAACAAGAAAGCAGTAAAAACGTATCAAGGCTATTTTAAAAATATATTTATTTTCTTCTGAAAAGTAGTTGATAATGTGCCATGCAAAGGCAAAAGAAAATCTCAGCAATTTTGGGTGAAAATGAATTATTACCAGTTTTCAGAACAATGGCCCTCAGTTTTACTATGTAGATAAATATCTTGAGTCTGTTTGAGTCGACCCAGCTGATATAACCTAGATCGCTGCTTACCTTCTCTTAAAACCTGTTCTAAATCCAAGGAAAACCCATTCAAAATATAAATGTGCCGTTTAGCCTTCTTCTCATAGAGACTATTCCTTACAACATTTGCAGAGGTGCATTTTAAAGACAGCAGTGTTGAATTAAACAGTTGGTATAGATCAGGAAAATAGTCCCTGAACCTAAATATGGGTTTCCATTCTAATTATGCCATTCAGTATTCATGTCATCTGCATGTGGTATTTGTTTCCTCAGAAAGGGCAAATAATATTTGAGAAAGGGTGCCAGCATGTTACTGGCACCAGCCCTTGCGTACCTTGGTATTTATACCACCTGACAGATATTTTGTGATAAGAACACAGGTTTGGTTCCAAAATTCTGCTCTATCCTCCTTAGAACTGAAGAAAAAAGTTTTTTTGTGTGAGCTACCGCTGGGTTCCTGTGCAGGACATCAAACCCCAAGTTGTTCCAAGCAGACTGCCTCCTTTAGTTAGGCAATGAAAGTCACTTTGGATAAAAGTGTCTGCTAACAGCTATAACTGTACATTTCAAATGTATTTTCAGCATTTTTTAATAGACTTTTTAGTTTATTTTGTTCTCTGTGTCTCATTTGTCTGTGCATTCATAACATATGCAGTTTCCTCAGGGACCAATAAAGCTTTCTGAGTGGATTGTGATGTGGGTTAATGTCATTGTAATAAAAGTTTATGTGTACATCAGCCTGATGGATAGCCGTGTATCTGTGGCCTCAGTTGCTTTATTGATGAGTAAATAAAGCAATGTATTTAATAAATGCTGGAACAAAACTCTGGTCCTGTTTCCATTAATAAGCTTAGATCTCTACACCCATTCCTGGGCAAAAATATCTTTCAACAATTAGGAACTGGTAAAGCAGCTTCCTCACAAGGGTTTATCATGTTCAGTGTTACTTTTGTCTACAGAAAAAATATTTTAGTTCATTCCAACCTCCTCCACGTTCACAGTTTAGTTCTGAATGCCACTGGCTACTGAGAATGAATGTTGAGTAAAAAACTGCAGTTCATCTACTCACCACATGGCGGCAGAATAAACACTTGTGCTTTGTAGAGGACTTTCCCAAAAGAGGGCTGATTGAAACTCCTGGTTTTTTTACACACTGATGATTCTTTGCCAAACATGCTTGCACTGCAGAACATAACTGCATCTGAAATAGCAGTTTATTTTTTCTCATTGTGAAAGAGCTGTAAGAATATTAAATGGTTATGTACTACTTTAAAATAAGACTACACTTATTAAGCGTTTTATGATCAGGTTATTAATTTGGTTGTAGACTGTTTATAAAAAATTAATAAGCAGTTGTACACAAGTTATAACAGTTGTTGATTGATGCTGGCTCATTATTTTGCAAGATGTGGTGTTAGTTTAATCAATTATTTGTTCACCAGCTACTTCCATTCTGAGTTTAAACTTCTGCCTGAGAAAGGGACAAAATGAGCTCAACAGCCAGCAAGATCTCACTAAATAGTGAGCCTGCATCTATGTATGACAACTGTTATAACTTGAAAACCCTCTACAACAAATCATTAATGAACCTTTTATAAGGTTAGTCTTCTTGTAAAGTGTTAACAAAGTTATTCACCCTTTTTCTGTGTTTTTAACAATCATATCCCATGAAGTTATCTCACTGCTGTGGTGAATTGCTTTCTTAATGGACTGTGTCGAAACCAATGATCTGCCAGTGGGATCATTTCAGAAATGTGAATTCTTTAAAATGGCAAGATGCCTAGAAATAGATTTAATTACCCACATAGTATTCTATGTCAGAATGTGAAATATAGTATAAATAGTATAAATTGAGTGTACTTCCTACTGAGGCGATTGTACTGCCAATATTCTTATTCTGGTATTTTGCATGTGTTTTAATAATTTAAAAAGTATTATACATTTAATGTTATGAAATTTTCTTTCTATCTTTTACTAATTCTTCCTTTCTCATCGTCTTTATTTTTATTCTGCTGCATCGTTTCAGGTTCTGGATTAATTTACTGCTGCTAACATCTCTTATTTAGGGTCTTCACAGCTATATGTAGAACTCATTTTCTTCATTTTAACATTTTATTTGAAGCCCTGCTGCCAAAAGGCTTTATAACACATTCAAATGCATTGAGTCGCATGTGTATAATCAAGAAGTGAATGCTTATACACAGATTTTATCTTCAAATTGTCATAAGGATCTTTCATTTAAAGTGACAGACACTTATTCCATTTACAACACGGTTATGAAGAAACTTATGCTTCTACAGAAAAAAATGTTTTGTCAAAACAGTGCCTACTTTTAAATATAGAAGTTATAGAATTTTATGTATAGAAGTTTCTATGACAATGTGTATGTTCAGGTTCATGTTTAAGTATATTGTATCAAAATGATTCATTTAGAGGGCTTCAGAACTACCTAATAAGATCCTTGATTTGAGAATGATGCTTTATAACAGTGTTATAATCAGTTATAACAGTGTTATAAAACTGAAATAATTCTTCATGAAAGTGGAGATTAATGTATGTTGCCATAAGGTTTTTGTAGATGTTTATAATCATTTTATATTGCTTTACAATGTGTCATTACAATCTAATGCATGCATAATAGATCTAATGCAGGTAGACTTTAAATAAAGCTTTGTCCAGTATTTTTTACTTTATTTGATGGTACAATTAGTCAGTTTTACTTCGGAAACTACAACAACAGTATACAAGCCTGCATACGTGTCTAATGTTAATTAATGGCAACAAATTTGCTTCTCATCTGGCATACATTGTTTATAAACATTTAAGTATTGCAATATAATGTGTCATCAGATGCTTATGTATGTATAATGAATTAAGGTATTGTGTTCTTATGTTGCTATTACTGGAATAAGCTGTTTACAGACTTTTCTACTTTGTAATGTGTCACAAAATGTATGTGCATGTGCCATGAAGACCTTATATAGGTAGCCATCAAATAAAGCCAAATGACTCAATATTTTAACTATAAAACATGTTTAAACAGCTCTGCCCAGGCAGACATCTAACACAATCAGCCAGACTTTTATCACCAGCCAATCTCAAAGATCTCTCTTCTGTACGATCCAGCCGTCTCTGTTTTAATTCCTACCTTTGTAAATTTAATCTGTGATTATATTTCCACCATCCGGCTGCACCCGGAGGAAGACAGGCGTTCTCTCTTTTTAAATCTTGGCTCCTCTCGAGGTTTGTTCCTCTTACTATCTTAAGGACTTTGCCCTCGCCACTGTCTCTTTTCCTCATTAGTGGTTATTAGTGGACCACTGAGTTGCTTTGTTTAAATGTCTATTGTAAAAAACAAAAAAGAGGAATACAAATATACTGAAATGCAAGTCAAATAAATGGAGTTCGATTGGATTCCTAAATAGAGACCTTGTTTTTGTAGAACCTGAGGACACAATGGAGGAAAAATAAAGGTATTTAACAATTCACAGAGCTCAAGCCAGACAGTCATGATTAAAAAAATATTCTGTACACTATTGTGGGAACACATACATTGTGATGTGGTAAATACGGGCGATTAAACTAACAAACCCAACTAATACACCATGAAGTCCATCATGGAGCCCAACATTACCTCCCACGATCTTTATCGCAGATCATCAACTCCATGCCCTCTGGGCTCTACCCACACAACTCCAACTTTTGGTCTTGGGCAGACTTTCAGAGATCCTTCTTCATTCCCTCACATCCCATAATTGCATCACTTAGTGAAGTTTCTACAAAATATACACCCAAACATCTCAAAGCATGCAACTACTTACTCGGTTCCAAAAAGTCATCATTATGTGTAATATCGTAATATTATCTGAAATACTATATCACTTCTTAAGTCAGTATTACTGATCCACTGTTGATCTTTATTACATTCAATAATATACTCCTAACTACTGTTTGTGTTGCTTGTAATTCACTTAACTCAATAGTTTTATTGCCCACCAGCATTGTATGCATATAGCATAGTATATTTTAGACTGTTCTTCTTTTATAGAGTTTTTATTGGCTTTGATTTATATTTTATGCTGCCCGTGTCTTTATGTCTGTACAGTTGTAACTAAAGCAATTTCCTACAAGATCAATAAACTTTTCTGATTTTGATTTAATATCATTAACTATTCCCTTAAATACAAACTACTTTGGTTAAATAAATAAATAAATAAAACCCTACTATGGTTTGAAAACATTCCTTACTTTGGTGAAAAAAAAAAAAAAAGGATTATTATTATATTGCTATCATTGTTGTTTACTTATTTTTGACTCTAGGTATTCGTATTTATTTCTTTGAACTCTGTCTGCTCTAACAAATAGACAAGTAAACACAACTTTTAGTTCGCACCATCAGCTTGGTTTGCCTGGTCTTGTTATCATGTTTTTCTCTTTTTTGTTAATGTGATGTTGTTTTATACATCATACTTTGTAATTATGCACATATGTAAGAAGAAAAATTTTTTTGTGAATGATAGTATCTGCACTGACATGAATTTGTGGTGATCTGATATTAAATAATAGAATTGAGTAAAATTAATATGAATATAATATTGGCAAAATGTTTGTCAAAGCACAATTTTGAAATTTGAAATTTGCAGATTTATTGAACCAGTTTTCTCTGTAAGAATCACAAAGTTGATATCAGATCAAAGAATCAATATGAGACCAACAAATTGCATTTTGGTAAAGAATAGCAATGTGGAATTGACACAGAATTAAACAAAGAATGAATTTCCATCCAACAGCCCTGGAACTGCATTGAAGGAGATATGGCACCAACCATGGGTAAATCATATTTTATTAATATGCATTCAAAAATGTGATTTTTTAAATTCAGGAATTGTAAAATAATATAGTAAAATATGTATAGTATGATGATCTTATGCTGAATTACAGCAACATGTTTGACGTGTTTAGTTTGACAAATGAGGAAAACCATGAAAAATCCTATTTTTATGGTCTACTCCATCAAATTAAGCCAACAATTTTCCTGCCATTCTTCATAATTATTGAATTGTGAAGATAGAGTTAGAAGTAACAGTATAAAGGGCCAAATTGTCTCTGAGCTTGAAGATACAAAGAAATTATTTTATTAAATAGTCATCATTTTACATTTAATTCAATTCCTCACAGAAAATGATGTCAAAAGCAACATGTTTTGACTTGATTGAAAATTGTTCCATGAACTTTCCTTGTATTTGCATGAATGGGCCTGAAGAATGAATCAGCATTCAGTGTAATTAATGACAATTAATGTAAAAGACCTCTGAATACATTTGTCAAAAAAAAAAAACCATCAAATTCTGACAGATTTTACGCTTGCACCTAAGTGGCCTGAGATAAGGAATAGAATCTTGCCTGCTTTGGCAGAATAACCAGACGGTGTCCAGAACATTGGTTGAATAAAACAAACAGATATCTGGCCTTATTTACATTAGTCTGTATAGGCCTACAAGCTCAGGCCCTTCTGACACTTTGTGTGAAAGGAGCGTTCTGTCACTCATGGCTGCTCTGCTACATCCAATTCCTGTCGTTTTGCCTCTGGAGAGAACTCTGAGACGTGGTTGGTGGAGTTTTCACAGCGATAATGAGCGGATTAAGTGACAGACCGTCGAACATTATTTATTTATTTGGGAGGTTATTTAGTTGTTATATACCAGGCCTCCTCCTCCAGAGCTCTGAGCAGCGCTGTCAGGGACTATCTAGGATTTAAGGTCACGTCCCCACCTCCTCACTGTAATCACAGCCCGGATGCCTTCAAGCTGACAAGATGTACTTTCCAGCAGTCCTGGAGTCGTGGCTGGGGAGCGACTGCAAATTCTGGCAGAACACCAGCTCATTTAGGACTTGAGGACAACTTAGAGGCCAAAAGTGAGGAGTTGTGGGTGGATGTGGTGAAGAAATAGGCAGTATATATTTCAATCGTGTCCAGTAGGTGGCGATATCATAGTCATCCTTAAATGAAAGGCGTAGTTCAGTAGTTTTTGAGGCGATTTCACTTCAAAAGACTTCACTGGGAAAGAAAAAGAGTGGTTGACCAAGAACAAGGCATGTGATAGTCTCCAGGATAACTGTGTGTTCCAGATGCATCCAGTATCAGAATCAGGATCGGAAAACTTTATTGATCCCAGAGGAAATTGCTCAGTAGGTCGCAGCATCACAGTCAACTGTAGAATAAAGTAGTAGTTCACTAGTTTTCCATCTCATCTCTGTCTGTAACAGATTCTAAAGAAGAAACAGATTCTAAAGTAGAAACTAAGTATTCAGGGCACAATGTATAGCTGGATATTCACACATATTTGATTATTCATAATGTTCAGTAATTAATTAATTATTAGGAAATTGAAAACCCTTGTTACTCTCCCCAGGAGTGGTTGACCAACAAAGATCACTCCAGGAATAAAGGCATGTGATAATTTGAGAAGTAATAATAAAACATAAAAGAAAAAGAAATGAGCAATGGTAGTGGTAAACTACTACCACTACCACTACTGCTACTACTTCAAATTTAAATAATAATAATAATAATAATAATAATAATAATAATAATAATAATAATAATAATAATAATAATAATAATAA
>JBBMFX010573002.1:0-14649 GCA_037832545.1 Rhabdalestes septentrionalis | reverse complement strand
TCTTCTCTCTCTCTCTCTCTCTCTCTCTCTCTTCTCTCTCTCTCTCTCTCTCTCTCTCTTCTCTCTCGCTCTCTCTCACACTCTCACACTCTCTCTCTCTTTCTTGCTCTTTCTTTCTTACTCTCTCTCTCTTTCTTGCTCTTTCTTTCTTTCCCGCTCTTTCCTTCTTTCTTGCTCTTTCTTTCTTTTTCGCTCTTTCTTTCTTTCTTTCTCGCTCTCTTTCTCTCTCTCTCTGTCTCTTTCTTTCTTGCTCTCTCTTTCTTTCTCTCTCTCTCTCTCTCTCTCTTCTCTCTCTCTCTCTTTCTCTGTCTCTCTCTTTTTCTCTCTCCTCTCACTTTCCTATGATACAAATACTCTCTTCATTCATTAGTGATTAATTTGTGATCAGAATCAGCATGTACAGCACAGAGTGAGACAGACCGACAGACCGACAGACCGACAGACCGACCGACAGACCGACCGACCGACCGACCGACCGACAGACCGACAGACAAAGTTGGGCTGAGGAGTTGAGAATGTCCACCTGAGTGATTCCCTCAGACACTCTGGACTGTGGGCTGTCAGGTGGACCTGGTGGTTTTCCATCTCTGAGTGATCTTAATCGATCTGACGAGAGAGAGCTCGGAGTTGTTTTGGACATACAGTCCGACTTCCCGTGTGATTGGACAGTTCTTTCTCTGGACCTGCGAACCTCTACTTTCGTTGTTGTAGTGTTAAACTATTTAAATGATATTACGTAATTAGCTTGAATTAATTACAGTGTTATACAACCGATACAGTTCACATGTTCACAGCACTATGACTTTATTTTCTGTGCACACAACAATAATTTTTCATCAAAATTCAATTATAACAATTAAATCTCCTCTCACCCTCGACACACAGTTTAAGATGCACTTTTTAATTCATTTATAAACTGGCAGTCACAGTACTGATATGGCACAAAGCTGCAATCTGCAAATGAACTGCAACTGACAGATTGTCACTGTCAAGCATTCTGACCAATCCCAGATTATGCAGATGTAGTTTTTTGAGTTTTGTGAGAACTTGAATTCATTAGTGGTATTATGAATTTTTTAGACAATTGTTAGACAATTTTGTGATTTCAGTAATATATTTTCTGACTAATACAGATTAATTGTAACAGATGATGTTTGTTAGCATTTATGGAGTAAATAAGTCAGAATTAAAAATAATAATCAGCTCTCAGACTGTGACTGTGGATTAAATCAGTAACTGAGTGATTTATTGGTTATATTGATGATAAATATGAAAACAAGTGCATTCGTAAGATCCTGCTGGTGTGGGTTTCCTCCCATTTGAGATGGAGTACTAATGACTCCCCCTGGTGGAGAATGCTTAGACTTTCTAAAACCCAGAGCCTCTGTTTATCATTTAAATTGAAAAGTAACCACTAAGCCAATTTCTTGAGCGTGTGGATTATAAACAGGCATGTTCGAGAGAGAGGGAGAGCTTATTAGACACGGAGAGCAGGGAAGTGTGTTCCTGCAGGTAGCATCACACTCTAATTTGATCTAAAGTGGTCTCCTAAATTGTGAGGGAGAAAACTAAAGTCAGCACAATACAGCTTCTTATAAAACCACTCTGTCTTTTTCTGGCTCTCATTAACAGGAGCGAGGTGCGGGCTCCGTAAAAGGGAGAGACTCTTTACTTTCTTGCACTCCTCGTTCTCACTCCACCTTATTACCTATTCTATTATTTCGGAGCTCACGACTGTTTTCTAGCGTTGTCCTAACAAATGCACTTTGCCATCCCAAAACTTGGGCAGATTTTAGCTCTCCAGAAGAAAATCTGACAGGCCGAGTAATTTTAATGGATTTGATGAGACAGAGAGTGAGTGGAGTTGAACTGTGCGCAGCACAGATGGTGATATGCATTGACATCATATGGAGGAGCTACACAGCCTGAATAGCCTCATGCCAATGCGAATTTGTGGCTGTGCACGAGGGCTGGCCTGTGCAATATCAATACTGTTTTTATGTAGAACGAGTCAGGTGAAGTTTATTTAGACAGCAATCATCATATACAAAGATCAATGTGCATAAAAATATTAGGAAGGAAAAAATAAAAGAATCACTAAATGAAAAAAAATATGAGGGGTGAAAAAAAAAAATGAAAAAAAACATGAGGGGGAAAAAAAATAAAAGAAAATCATTCAATGAAGATTAAAAGTGCAGTGGAAGTGTGGGTATTTAAAAGGAGGCTGAGGAGAACAGTGTGGGTTTTTGCTGCCTTTAATCCACTGAGTGACTTGTGGAGAATGAGTAATGCTTTGAAATCAATTTTGTACTGAGCCAGTTCAAATGGAGTGATGGGATCTCTTCTCTTGGTTTTGGTTTGAGCAGGCTTTTGGATAGGCTGGAGCTTTTTAATGGACTTTTTGGGAATCCCAGTGAAGAGAGCGCTGCGATAGTCAACCCAGCAGGAAGTAAAAGCGTGGATCAGTTAGTCAGACCCTTTACACATGTTCTATCTTGCAGAACATTAATGCAGTGCATTTACACCATTCAAAGTTACAATGTATTCAACTTTAAGCTGTGAAATGTGGTTCAGAATAACTTTTTTGTCCCACGCTCTGACATCAACAACTGTAGAATCGTTAATCAGCCTCTTCCAAATGATGGGAAAAACTAATGAAATCTGATCTGTGTTCAGATTTGAAACCACCTACAGGTGTTGCTGCAATGTGAAAAAGTCTGAAAATTATGTTTCAAATGGCAATTTGCAATTAAGACTTGAGAAAATCTGTCCTGCTCAAATCCGCAATGCTGAGAAATTGGGTTTGGAAGGAGTTTAGGTGGACTGTCCCAGTCTGGATTGGCTCTTTCAGTTTCAGCTGCAACCCGGCTTCACCCAACCAACCTGTTCTGGTCTCATTAACACTCTATTGCCACCCAGTCTTGGCACTGGATCCAGGCATTCTGAGTTGTTTTCTCGCTTTCTGGGTTGTTTTCTTGGTTTTTGCCATTATGGCCCCTCTGTGTGTTTCTACCTGCCTGTCTGAATGCGAGTGTTGTGTTGTCCCAAGTAAAGCTGCTCTGCTCTGTATCCTTCCTCATTCATTAAACACAGTAAAAACAGAGTCATTGAACAGTGTGTGTGTGAAATATTTCGCATCCCAGAAAAGTATGGGGTGTGTGGTTGTAATCCTGACCAAGCAGCATAGCTTGTCTGAATAATGCATCCTTCTGCTCAACTTGTCTAGATTGACCTTCAATTATTAAGGAGTCAGGTTCTCTCTCTCTATTTCTTTCTTGTGCACCTTGCCCTGTGCCTGCAATGACATGTACCACACCAAAGTGCTCAACACAAAAGGTTAAATAGTACAGGTGTCTGAGAACATGAAGTGTGTGTGTGTGTGTGTGTGGGTGTGTGTGTGTGTGTGTGTGTGTGTGTGTGCATTTATCATTTTCCCTCATTACAAACGGACATTCCCTTCACTAAAGTGAATTATTCAGATGATTTGAATTTATGGACGCATATTGGTATTGGCAGATGTTCACTTAGGAAGATAAATATTTGCACTGGGCAGGTGTTGGATTTGATCAATATTTCAAACCAGAGCATTTAATTAATTTTACTGCAACTATAAACCTCAATAAATAAACGTCACAATTCTCTGAAACTCTTCAGTATTTTCTAAATGTATCAGCAACTACATCAGCAGAGAAGAATATCAGACCCACATCAGATTTCAGTCTCACACATTGGACTTTGTAGTCCACTGTGGGTTTGTTGTAATAGATGATGATATTGATATTGGCAGATGTAAAAAAAAAAAAAACCATGTAAAAACTGATATTTTTGATGGAGTTGGTGTCTTGGCCATGTTGGTGGTCTTCACGGTGGTGCTGGTGGTCTTGGCCATGTTGGTGGTCTTCACGGTGGTGCTAGTTGTCTTGGTAGCGTTGATGATCTTCACATTGGTGCTGTTGGTCTTATCGGCATTGGTGGTCTTCACAGTGGTGCTGGTGGGCTTATCGGCATTGGTGGTCTTTCACAGTGGTGCTGGTGGTCTTGGCAGCGTTGGTGGTCTTCACGGTGGTGCTGTTGGTCTTGGCAGTGTTGGTGGTCTTCACGGTGGTACTGGTGGTCTTGGCAGCATTGGTAGTTTTCACGGTGGTGCTGGTGGTCTTGGCAGTGTTGGTGGTCTTCATGTTGGTGCTGGGGTTCTTGGCAGTGTTGGTGGTCTTCATGGTGGTTCTGGTATTCTTGGCAGTGTTGGTGGTCTTCACAGTGCTGTTGGTCCTCACTGTGGTCATGGTGGTTTTGATGGTGTTGGTGGTCTTCACGGTGGTGCTGGTGGTCTTGGCAGCATTGGTGGTCTTCATGTTGGTGCTGGGGTTCTTGGCAGTGTTGGTGGTCTTCATGGTGGTGCTGGTATTCTTGGCAGTGTTGGTGGTTTTGTCGGTGTTGGTGGTCTTCACATCAGTGATTGTGGTCTTGGCAGTGTTGTTGGTCTTCATGGTGGTGCTGGTGGTCTTGGCAGTTTTGGTGGTATTGGTGGTGGTGGTGGTAGTCTTGGTAGTGTTGATGGTTTTCAGGGTGCTTGTGGTCTTCACGGTGCTCGTGGTCTTCAGAGTGGTTCTGGTGGTCTTGGTGGTGGTTCTGGTGGTCTTGGTGGTGTTGGTGGTAGTGTTCCATAGTTTTGAATTGTTTCAACATTAAATAAATGTTAACACATTGGTATCTGCAGGATTGTAAAATGTCAGATATTGGCCTGCATCCACAGTTTGTGTTCTTTGTGTTCTTTGTCATTTGCATCGTCTTTCAGCTCTTCTGTAGTTACATGGTCTTTTTTCAACTAGAATGTGCAGTGGATTCATCACTAGAATGGAACAGGCAGCCTTTTTACATAAAGAATCAAAAGTATTGTGAAAGTTTGAATTTTGAAATTGTTTACCAGATTCTCTGATGTCTTATGTAATGTAATTCAACAGATCTTCTTAGTCATTGTTGTTTGTGTTTCTGGCTCCATTTGTGGGGATTTTTTGGCTTTTGTGTTTTCCTTCAGCTGTTATGTAGTTCCATGTGTTTCTGTGGCTAATCGGCGCATCTGTGTTTGCTGAGTGGCGTTAGATGATTGTTATGTAAGAATGACTGGGTTCTCCACCCAGGCTCTTCTGTGATGGGCCTGTTACTGAGAGGCAGCAGCCGGAGGGACATCATAGCCCTCGGATAAAACACCCCAGCAAACATAAGCAGTTTTTTAAGTGAATTAAAGTTACCTTTCCATGCTCCACCTACTCGGACAAGCTTACAAACATAAGCTATAAAAAGGGGGCAAATGGGTGAATGTGTTGATGTGTACAAAATAGTAAAATCATACTAGGGATGAAATGTGGAATCTTACTGAAGTATCTGAATATGACCCAGACATGCTCATATCTTGTCAGTTCTGACCAACATAATGTACATCTCTCCAAAGTTATTAGTCAGAAGAGTTCAAAATAAGGACACAAAACCAAAATTATTCCAGATGTTTACTTTTAGATCCTGTAAAGAATGAGTTACAGATGCTTAACTCGCTGAGTGAGTTGCTGAAGTAAATAAAACCAATTATTTTTGGAAATATGGACCATAGAAGTTATGTGTAGCGATATAGCCATATAGTTTACATCTGCTTGAAACTATGTTGCCATAAGGAAACCTCATATTTACTCCCTTTCTAAAATGGGAACTTTACAGGAGAAGCAGAAAGCTTGTTTGTATGTTAATGTAACGAGGTTATATTCTGAGCCATTTTTCATTGATCTGTTCAGCATGAATTGTTCAGGTAAAGCAAAAAATTGATTTTTGGATATGAGAGCAAAGGAAGCGCTTGTGTCTCAGTGCAAGTATCTCAGAAGCTTCCACAGCAGGGTAAAACTCTGAGCTCACACATGACACCCAGCTGGTGTGAGACAGTGGCGCCGCTCCTGTGGAGGTCATCACTGATCTGACGGAAGTCCTGGCGGGTGCGAAGCTGACTCAGTCCTGATTGTGGCGTCGTTGATGTGTCACAGCTGTGGATCATGTCACTCATGGGTGGGCCTCTCAACTGAGCAGAACGACGGATCCATCATTTTTTCAAAAGTTTTCATTTTTTTACTTATTTCTTTGGTGTGTTGTACACAAATATCCATACTCATTCGATTTTCTCTATTAATGCGACGTCTATTGATCGGCAACCTCCCCAGGCTTCGAACTGGGCCTGTGGTGGGAACAGCCTGTGAACCCTTAGTGCTCAGACGGGAGTAAACGGTGTAAGAGAGCAGAAATGGAGGTTTCATTTTAATTAGAATTTTAAATAAGTAAATAAATAGAAAACAAAAGGGGGGATTTGGCAGAGGCTCTTACCCAGAGCGACTTACAATCATTAGTTACAGGGACTGTCCTCCTGGAGACACTGAACATGGACCAGGAATGGAAGAGTGGAGGAAGGGAAGCTAGTGAGCAAGAAAGTGGAAAGGAAACAAAATGGAACCGAGCGCGAGAAGGTAAACCTGACGGGAAGGAGAGGGAGAAGAGAAAGTACAAAAATAAAAGAATGAACCCAGAGCAAAAACAAGAAAATGAAATGTGAAGATACTTAGTGAATGATGAGGCGAGGAGATACGAGGGAGTGAGGGGAAGTGAGTCTGGAAGACAAATGAAATGTAGGAAGACGAGAAAAAAAATCGGCAACACTAAGGCAGTTGGATGGTGGCCAGGCTATGAATTATTGAGGTGTTTATTATTTAACAGGTGAAAGGACAGATGTGTGGGGAAAATACAGACAGGAAGGAAAGTAACTCCCCTAAGTGGTAGTCTGGGGTTACTGCTATGGGGATGTGACGATTTAATTGGGAATTCAGGTCATTTGTGATGTTTGGAATAAAAATATATTTTACAATATAATAATTTACTATACTTTATTTTAGTATTTTTATTTTAATGGAACATTACACTAATCAACATCATTGTATGATGTAAATGTGCCAGACTTGAGTCAATATTAACATTTCATTGGTTGTTTCTAGCCAGACTGGTATAGAAGTCATTATTTTTACTTGGCCACCAGAGGCCATGTTTTTCATTAATAAAAATACCTCTCACCTCTAAAAGCAAAAATCCTCGTCTAAGAAGTTGTGGTTCAACAAATTATCACCACAACTATGTTGGTTTTTACTCTCACCTACACGCATACACATGTGTTGTGTTAGCATCAAGATAATTGGACCATACATTCAGTAACACTGCACAGCAAATCAAAACAAAAACCCATTTGAAGACATTCAAACACATTCCTTTCAGTTCCCATTCAGTTAATACTCCTCATGTACACAGAGGAGCTGATGTTCATATTCTTAGAATACAAAGCAAAACCCTTTTTTCCTCCTTAACACTGGAACACTGAATATTTTGGAACATTTTCAGTAGTTTTTTGTAAGGTCTGTCTTCAGTGACATAAAACGCAGTGAAAGAAAAGGAAAAATAAGGCCTCCTGCCCTTTTTCTCTCAACGAGACTAGAACTGTGTGCTTTTAAACATGTGTGCAGGTTTTTTTTAATACATTTATTTATTTATTTATTATTTATCCTGAAGGAAATTGTTTTCTCTGCATTTAACCCATTCACTAAGTGAAGCAGGGGGCTGCGGCGAATGAGGCGCCCGGGAAGCAGAGTGAGGGTTGGGTACGTTGCCCAAGGGTACCTCAGCGGTGAAGCTAGCAGTTGGGATTTGAACCCCAGTCCTCTGATTGCAGGGCTAACGCCCGCACCACTAGTCCATCCAGCTGCCTTAACATCCAGCTGTTTGGTTCAGAACAACCACATCCTCAGTATTTATTACAAAATTCTGATACTTCAATTGCAAAAATTGTTACAGATCAAGTTTATAGTCTGGCAGGCTCTCACGGCTGTTTGTGTTCACTCGCCCTTCCCTGGACTCCGAATTAGCTCCCTTACTCATCAGCGCTAAGGGCTGAGAATGGCCAGAGAAAGACTCAGCAGAGAGAGATGGCACATGGAGAAAAATACAGGTTTTGTGGGTAATAGAGATAAACCTTTTAACATTTTCCATTAGAATATCTGCACTTCATATTATATTCTGCTATCTCAGTAGTAAAATAGTCAGTATTAACCCAGACGGTTTCACATTTCTTAAATGCCTGTCAGGAGCATAATAGGTCGATCCATTTCGAGCCACTGGGTTGATTATAGTGATTTATTTGATTGTTTTTTTAATACTATTAGCTGAAGGATGACTTAAACAACACACAGCTTTCAAAACCTTTGTCTGAAATCTCTCTACTCTCTATTCCCTATCATGTGGCTGAACCACAATTATACCCAATTAATTTCACTTTATTGCAAACTATAGACATAACACCCTAACAAGTGTATATTTCAATAGCCACACTCACTATTATTTAATTAATTAGATCTTTTATCAATTATGGGGTAAAATCCAGCCTGACTGGGCTGAGGAAATCAATTTGAGTCTTTTTTTCTACTCCTGATTAGATCTGTGTGTCTAGACAAGCTATTCGCATGTGATCACTGGCTGAAATGGCCTTGCTGGAATTTCAGTTCTGGAGCTGAAAACCTTGTGTCACTTTCTGATAAGGAATATATAGTTGATATCAAATTTAATCCTTGGGAGTCTGAATAATTGCCAATACTGTAATTTTAAATGAATTATGTACCTATAAAAATGTACCTAGTTAACAGAAACAAGTGTATAAATGGTGTTGATGGTGCAGATTTTAAATCTCCATTCACTGTTGAAAAGAGGTGTTTTAATATATTTAAATTTGCTCACGTCCACAGTGCAAAGAAAACCTACTGTTTACCTATTTGCCATTTTTGTCATTGCTTGATATTGAAACAAACAGAACCTGTTGATTATGTCATTTGAAATGAAATTTCAATGTGTAATTATGTAGTTCAATATATAATATATACGTATTGATGTAAATTTTAAACTGCGTCAGAAAAGTACAGTACAGAATCAGTATATCAATGTACATGTACCCTCAAACATTGGTTTTAGGTGTGATTGTGTAACTTTACTTGGTTTTATCTCAGGTTAAAGGATCATATTTGTATAAAATAGATATTTTAATATAGAAATAGTTTAAATAAATACAATAAAAACCTGGAGCTATGGGATGTAGCTGTGGAATCAGGTCAGATTAAATAAAATACCCCCAGTAATGAGTGGTACCTTCAGAGTGACGATTTAGTTAACTTTTTTCCTGAGTGTAATAAACTCCAAACTAGTGTGAGAATGGGGTTATGGTCAACAAACTATAAATACAGTAAATTATGATACAATAATGTTCCTGTATTAAAGGTACTGAAGAACTCTTGACGGTTCCACCCTGAACTGCCTTTCTGCACTGAAATGGAACTTTTTGACCTCAAACATTGTTTTGCACATACACTTCCACTAGTAAGCTACAAGGTGCCATTATAAATGATACTAAATGACCGTAGTAGTGGTCAGGCCAAACCCCAGTACAGACTGCGCGCACTGAGTGACACTGAATGGCTTTTGAGTCACAAGCAAAAAGGGCAGCAGGAAAAAATAGCAGGAGGTTGAGCTTAACACTGATCAATGGACCAGGTGCAGCACTGCTGTAACACAACCAGGCATCACACTCTTTTGTGTGTGTTTGTGTGTGGATTTTAACAAAAAAGCATCTCCAAGGAGAGAAGGCACTCTTTAGAACCCATTACTGCAGCTGAAAGTTTAATGAGGCCATGAACAGGGCTCCAAGTTAATGCGCTCTGCTGTTTTGTTGGAGTTAACGGCCACTGTGGAAACACACACACACACACACACACACACACACACACACGTGTGGTCATGTTCCCCGTCTGTCTGGCTTTTGGTGTATGGTTATTAGAGGGATAATGCCCGGCCGATGAGTGTCCCGCGGGTCGCCGGCCTCTGATTGGCTGACGCTGAGCCTGTGTGTGTGCTGTGTGTATGGTTGGAGATAAGTTGCTCGGAGGTTGCCGTAACATGTGGCTAATCCCTCCTATTGAATTTTATGGTGCTTATTTTATACTCTCCCTTTCACTGGGATTTGAATGTGTGTGTGTGTTTGTGTGTGTTTGTATGTGTGTATGTATCTCGTTCTCACTCATAGATTTTCCTCACTTTTACTTGTGATGTTTTTACTGTCTACAGTTTACATCCAGACTCTCGCTCTGGCTCCTGCTGTTTCCGTCTTGCTTGCTCTTTCTCTTTCTTTCATACTCTCACTCTCTCGCGCACTCTCTCTCTCCAGCTCGTTCTCTCACACTCACTTTTTATATCTGTATGTTTGTCTGTCTAGCCATCTATTTTCACTACATTACCTTTTTTCTCTGTCATCCATTCTCATTCCCCCTTTCTATTTCACATTTTGTCTCTATCTCTCTCTTTCTCACGGTCTCACTCTTGCGCTCTCTCTCTCTCTGTTGCTCACTCTCGCCCTCTCTCTCTCTCTCTGTTGCTCTCTCTCTCGCTCTCGCTCTCTCTCTCTCTCGTGCTCTCTCTCTCTCTCGTGCTCTCTCTCTCGCGCTCTCTTTCTCCCTCCCTCCCTCTCTCTCGCGCTCTCTCTCTCGCGCTCTCTGTTGCGCTCTCTCGCGCTCTCTGTTGCTCTCTCTCGCGCTCTCTGTTGCTCTCTCTTGCCCTCTCTCTCTCTCTCGCCCTCTCTCTCTCTCTCGCGCTCTCTCTCTCTCTCGCGCTCTCTCTCTCTCTCGCGCTCTCTCTCTCGCTCTCTCGCTCTCTCGCTCTCTCCCCCTCTGTATGTATCTGTTTTGCTCCCCCT
This sequence comes from Rhabdalestes septentrionalis, assembly GCA_037832545.1. NCBI lineage: Eukaryota > Metazoa > Chordata > Actinopteri > Characiformes > Alestidae > Rhabdalestes > Rhabdalestes septentrionalis. The sequence continues at coordinate 3,842 of JBBMFX010573002.1, read as the reverse complement.
CCCCTGTACTCAGCAGGGGGGTGTGACGGCTCAGAGTGTTCAGGAATAGTGTCTTCAGTAGTTGAAGAACAGACGGGAAAACCAGAGAGGCACTAAGAGCGGCTCTGAGAGGGAACAGTGTTCCTCCTGCAACCTGCCCTTACAGCCTGAGCTCTGAGTTCCATTACAGTGACTGATACCTGCTGCTGAACTGGGACTGCTTCTCATAACTATTTCTATTATAGACTCTAAACAAATGTTGTGTTTTTTCTCATTGAATATTTCTCTCCTGTTGTACCATCACCATCATTCTGTCTGGGGTTTGCTCCATTTATTCATTCATGCATTCATTCATTCACTTTATTATTCTTTCACTTATTCATTCATTCATTCATTCATTCATTTATTCCTTCATTCATTATTTCATTCGTTTTCTGGGCTGTTTATTCTAGCCAGGATTGCAGGGTTGCTGAAGCCTTTTCCAGCAGTCACGGGGAGAAAGACGAAGAGGCAACCTGGACAGGTTGCCAGCCCATTGCAGAGCAGACACACGGATAAACAGACTCACATCTAGGCGCAATTATACATCTCCATTTCACCTGGCATGCACGTCTTTGGACTGTGGGAGGAAAACAGAGAACCTGATGGAGACCCAGAAATGACCCTGGAGACCCTGGCTGAGAATCAAACCCAGGGGCTTTCCTTCTTTTCTTCCTCCTTTTCTTACTCAAATTTTCTCACAACCCTCAATCAAAGTTCTTTCGAGACAAACAATTTCTTTAAGGCGATGAAAGAGTAAAAGCTTTCCTGTAGTATACTGTAGTCACTATTGTCTCATAATTTACATCCGTTTTGATCAACTAATTATTGTATCCATGCTTCGTCCATCAGTCATTAGTCAATCGCATATAATTTGTGACAAAAGTGGTATATATCATATTCTAAACTGTGAATGGGACTTCTACCAGCACTCTGTAAACCTTGATCAATCTTAAGCAGTAGATACAAAGATACAAACCAAAAACCAGGGCGAACTTGGGTAGCAACTTATAGGCTTTGAGTATTGCTTGGTATCCCTGTGTCATTTTATAATCCTCACCATAATAACAATAGAACTGTAGTTGGAATTGTATTAGATTATAATTAGTACATCTTCAGCCAGGCTAGGTTTCAGTATGAGTGGCCCAAATGGCACAGAGCTTGGGAGGAAATGGGACAGGACCCCTGAAAACTTCTCATTGGCTTCTCTGTTTGTCATTAAATGCCCTTTACCCACAGAATGTCAGAACAAGCGATGCAAAACCAGAAGTGCAAACAGTGTGTCTGTGTGTGTGTGTGTCTGTGTGTGTGTGTGTGTCTGTGTGTGTGTATGTGGGATGTATCCCAGACAAGCCACTGTGGCGTACATCAGTGGCATTTGGTTGGTCTCAGTTGGGTGCACTTTCGACAGCAGAAGTCTGAGCCTCAGCTTTGACGGCTCAACATCACCAGCCCTCACTTTCAGCTGGAAGGAAAGTCCAAACCTTTGTTGTGCTAATTACTTCAGAGCGTGCACAAAGATTTTGCACCATCAGACCAGAGTTGAATTTATGGATGATAGCTGTCAGTTATATTAGGGGGACCAATATTTCTGCATCGTTTGTCGCTGATTTATCTTGACATGCTCAAGAGGGTTTCCCCACTTAATCCCAAATGTACTCAATCAGTCAAGGCATGTTTGCTATTGTTGGGGCTGCAGTTCAAAAGTATGGAAGCAAACGTTTCAGATTCCAAACAGTCGAATTGAATAATCACACAAACTGCCCATTTTATTTCCATGAAAATGCATCGCTTAAACTTCTCTCTGCTTAAAACACATCTATACCTTTATTATGGTGGTGCTATGCGGTTTAGGACTCAGTATCACCTGCTCTGAGCCACAAAAATGAGCAACACCTGCACTGATATTCAAAAAGCATGAATGAGAGGACTGAGCCATAAATCATAGTCACAAGTCTGTGCCAGCTGGATGGTGTTTGAGAAGATGACACCGGTTATGTCTTTAGTTATCTGTTCTGTTTTTGTGGCCATTTTTGTTGAAATGTTACCGACTCTGTGTGTCAGAGTTAAATGTGAATATCTGCAGTGATTTTAAATTATGAAGTGACTCCTTGAATTGCTGTTCAACAAGCTTTTCCTTCCCAGAGTGTTTTCCTTTATACCTCTTGTTTTATTTCTCTTTCCCTTTGCCAGAATCACTAATTTGGTTACATCGTTGACCATCTCACATGATCGCACTCGCAGCTGCAACTAAAGCAGTTGGAAGATTGTAAATTTGTTACCTTCACACTCATGCACTGGTGTTTTACTACTTGAAGCATCTGGATTGAAATGAAAAGCAATAATGTGCTGCTAGTCTACAATCAAGCAAGTCCCATCATGTGAGGTGGTCAATGATGTAATTGGATGAATGAGTCTGGCAATAACAGAAAAAAGGGGAAAACAAATCAAGAGGTGTGAATGTAAACTCACTTGGAAGGAGAAACTTCTGGTTGAACAGTTTGAGAGGGTCTATAGCTACAGTTAAATTTTACTGGTCAATTTTAATTAAGAAATAAAATTTTGATAGAAAGAATAAACAATAGCAAAACATGAGATTTGTGCATTAATACAACAGCTGCAAAAATATATGAAATTCCCTAAGTTCCCCACAATGCTGAAATATCTGATTTAAAGAGTAGCAAAATACACAGAAAATCTGTTTGCCAACAGCCTTTAAACATCAGATAAAGACGACAAACACGTTTACCTCATGCTGGTGTTTAGGGGTGGGCGGGTCCGGCATCATTATCTCTTCACTCATACAGATCAGTATGTAATAGCCTGGCCAATTTTAATCACACTAGCTTAAATTGTCCTAGACCTTGGATCATATCTGAGTTAGACAAGGAGCACCTAATTATGTTAATATTGACCATTTGGTGTACATCAATGTTCGAGGTTACTTTATTGTCATCAGCAGCTGTGAACACGTACAAAGTGAGATGAGACCTTTCTTTACGTCCTACAGAGCAACACACAGCAACTTTAAACAAAGCGCAAGTTTCCATCGCTTTGCAACGTGATGCAAACCTTCCAGAGTGGCGGGAAGTACACCGCAAGTATGATCCTGCAGTTGACAGTATTGAACAAAAGGCAAGGTATGACAGAGACACTTCCATAAATAGACAATGCAACAATGAAACAGGCTGAATGGGACATAAACCCTCAAGAGTGACTAATAAGCACCATAAAGGAGACAAAATAGGTAATTAGCAGCACTGAAACACACTGAGTGAGTGTAAATTATAAGCTTAACGAGTAAGAAAGTTGTGGCAGTAATCAGAAGATAAAGTGCAGGTGCCTGGAGCAGGATTATAGGAATCTTTAGGGAGGTTCAGGCTGTGAAGGACTGGAGGGCTGCCGTCCACGGTTCATATTTCAGCTCATTGTTCTGCAGCTGTCCAAAGTACTGCTCTGGCAAGCGTGCTGTCCTTCTCCCTGGTGCTGAAATGTGGGCCTCTGTATCTAGAGCCTTCTCCATGGTGCTGAAATGTGGGCCTCTGTGGCTAGAGCCTTCTCCATGGTGCTGAAATGTAGGAATGTGTATCTAGAGCCTTCTCCATGGTGCTGAAATGTGGGTCTGTGTACCAAGGGCATTCTCCATGGTGCTGAAACGTTGGCCCCTGTAGCTAGAGCCTTCTTCATGGTGCTGAAACGTTGGCCTCTGTATCTAGAGCCTTCTTCATGGTGCTGAAACGTTGGCCCCTGTATCTAGAGCCTTCTTCATGGTGCTGAAACGTTGGCCCCTGTAGCTAGAGCCTTCTTCATGGTGCTGAAACGTT
>JBBMFX010572978.1:0-14651 GCA_037832545.1 Rhabdalestes septentrionalis | reverse complement strand
TCCTGGGTTCGAATCCTACCTCCAGCACCACCACTGGGTTCCTGAGCAAGACCCTTAACCCCAAGTTGCTCCAGGGATACTGCCCCCTGTAGTTAGAAGTGAAAGTCGCTTTGGATAAAGGCGTCTGCTAAATGCCGTAAATGTAAAAGTTGATAATACAATGACATGAATAAAACGAAAACTTGCAAAGTTATGGTGAAAACACACCAATAAAACAGCTGTATTTCAGCTGCGGTAGTTTTTCTTTTTACAATAATGAATGATGGTGTAATAAGATATAATATCGTCAGTGTTACCGCCAAGGGAACTGCTATTTTCAGTTCTTATGTCTTCCATGCTGAACTAAATCGTCTTATTGAATGTGAGGACATTATTTCCTAACCACCATTCATCAAAAGTAACAGTGAGACAGTAGTTAATGATCTATTATTGGGGGGCATGGTATTAGAGGCAGTTTCTGTAGGTATTTATGAACAATATACAGACATGAAAGATATACTTTTTAAAATATCTCTCTCTCTCTCTCTCTTTCTCTCTGTATCTCTCTCTGTCACACATACAGAATGGGCTCTGTTTTTAAATATTCAGTAAAAGAATCAGAATCAGTGGCATCATCTTTGACTAGGTAACAATTTATTGAATACTACTTTAATTTATAGAATACTACTTTTATTGAATACTACTTTGTAGAATACCACTACGATTGCAGGAGGTGCATTCGAAATGCCAGGTGTTTCATGCTGGATGGCCTAGTGGTTAGGGTGTTAGTCCTGCAATCAGAGGATTGGGGTTCAAATCCCAACCGCTAACCTCACTGCTGAGGTTACCTTGACCAAGGTACCGCCCCCGCCACTGCTCCCCGGGCGCCTCATTGGCGGCAGCCCCCTGCTTCACTTAGTGAATGGGTTAAAGAGGGTGCATGACTATGCATGTGACCAATACAATTGGTATTTGGACTATGCATTTTGGTTATCTCCCGTGATGAGATCACCCAAGACAAGTGTTAATGTCAGGAGTGACCACTGTTAGAGTGAAAATTACAATAACAAATTACAAGTTCACACTTTTGCCTTCCGCTATATACATCAACCCTTCTGTCAGCAGTCATTCACTTTAATGAATCTTCACCATGCAGTCAGTGTGGCAGAGCTCAGTGGGCCCACAGCAGCGTGAGTGAGATTGTGTTGGGTTCGTTGAAGTTTCTCTCCAAGTCCAGACTGCAGTAATGAAGCTCATTACAGTTCCACTTCACAGCCCCGCCATATCAGTGTAATGATTTCATTAGGGCAGGGGAAACAGCTATTTCAGAATGAACATACACAGTACCAACCACCAGCTCAAATACACAATCTCATAAAGCCGTTTCCTTATTTTCACCCATATGTGTAGCGAATAAGGCCACAGTCACACTAGATATATGCAGTTCCTGTCACTTTTTTAAACGCCCATGACTGAGCCAGGCTTAAACAATTAACCAAAGAAATGTTCCTCTGTATTAGTGGTGTTATGAAGCTGGCTAACTCGCTCACCATAAACAGCAGCAGCATAAAAGTGAATGTAATTATATGAGATAATTGTGTAATAGACTGCCTCACAAACTGCACATGTACTGTGCAGCTGAAGAGGCTTAAAGAGCTGAGAGCAAACTAAGACCCCAAACTTAAAATAATTACAGTCTCCTGACTTTCCTGTAAAAAAAAAAAAAAATCAAAAAAGTGTATCATGTAAATTAGTTTTTGAAAAATTCAATTGTTAGATTTCTGGTCTTTCAATTTAGGTATTCATTAGTGCAGGCCCCCCCGCCCATTCCTTGGTAAACACAACCAATGCAGCAGAGATGATGGTTGAATTTTTTGCATGCTGGAAACAGTCAGTCATTGTGAATCCCATTCAAATGAATGCAGTTATTTTGCAAGTGGGACCTCACCTAGTGTCACGAGATGGGTATAGGAAGGGAAAGGGGTGGACGCCGAAGGTCCAAAAGGTCATGATTTTAATGATGACTGCACAAACACAGCAAACAAAACAAATTCTTTTTATGAAAGATGATTGCAGAACATAAATCAAGAACAGGGGACATACAGAACGACTAGAGAAACTCAGGAACTAAAACATACAAGGCTCATGCGCCTCAAACGAAGAAAAGAATAAAACAGAAAACACTCTCTCGACTCTGCTCTGTGTAAACGGGTATACGTGGCTTTGGACGAGAGGTGCCAGGATGGGCACAGAGGTCAGGGCAAAACGGGAGGAACACGAACACAGGGAAATCCTGAACACAAACATGAGAACATGAAATGCAAAGAAATATCAGAACCTGGAAACGGGGACAGGATCCGGAACCAGGAACGAGGGCAGGGAACAGCTCAAGTCGATGACTACGCCTACCTAATATAGAGGGATAACGGCTAGTCACAGACCTTAAGGAGCTAATTAAAACCAGAAAAAACAAAACAAGGGATCAAAACTCAGGGCAGGGCTCTCCTCGAAAACCGAGGAAAAGAGCATCGTAGAGGACAGGAAAACGAGAACCACAGACCTAAAACGGACAGGACAGGACGTGAACATGACTAGGTTTAGACAAGAAACCAGGACTGACCTGACAGGAGAACAGACAGAACAGGGGACCCAGATCCAAGTTCAAGGTGATATTACTACAGAACGGGGACAGGATCGGGAACCAGGAACGAGGGCAGGGAACAGCTCAAGTCAATGACTACGCCTACCTAATATAGAGGGATAACGGCTAGTCACAGACCTTAAGGAGCTAATTAAAACCTCCTCGAGACGCCGAAAGGGACATGCCTCTCCAGGCACCTCGAGGAGACGAGGAAACATCCTCGGGAAAATAGGAGGACTGATACGGGAAAACAATGCCAACCACACATCACGCGGGAACAGAGGACCTGAGGATCATGGAACTGGGTAAAGTGTACGAGAACCAACAAGGGGGAGAAAGACACTCATCGAGATGAACACGGAGATCCGAGCTTTCCGGGAAACCTAACAAATCAGGGAACTACAACAGGAACAGGAACCAAGAACACGGATAGGGGACAGCTCTAGTCGAAAACTACGCCTACACAATATAGAGGGATAACGGCTAGTCACAGACATTCAGGAGCTAAACAAAACCTCTCCGAGACGCCAAAAGGAACTGGTCTCTCCAGGCATCTTGAGGAGACGAGGAAACTTCCTCAGAAAACAATAAGGGAAATATAACAGGGTCCTAATGACCAGCACCGACCGTGCGCCACGCGAGACAGGAACAGGAGGGAGAGAGTGAGCTCGGACTTGAAACACAAAACAGAGAAAACATGGGAGACCAAGATAAACATGAACATGTGACCAGAACCACAGGGAGAACAGAACAACGTGGGGCACACAACAAGAACCGGGAGGGGAAACACCACCACAAGAACAATGAAGCCTCCGTGATCCAAGCGATCGCTGAGGTTTAAATAACAGAGACTAACGAGATACAGCTGAGACTGGGAGAAACGAGGTGCAGGTGTGTCAGGTCAAATAGGGACATGATACAAATCAAGGGGATACACTGGATAGGGAACGAGGGAACCTAAACAGGGTGGACAAAAATAAAGGGACAAACGGGAAAAAAGGGATCAGAAAAGGGGACAGACACAGACAGGACGGTGCAGCCGTCACACCTAGATAGTAAGTGATAGTGAAGACATCACTTGTACTAAGCCTTCTGCTACAGTTTCAGAAGCAAACTGGATGCATCATGTCTATATGTGACCTACAAAATTGGTACCTGTAGACCAAACGCACAATTAGTGTGGTTAGTGAAACACTAAATGTTCTTGTCTTCATTCTTCATATGCATTTAAGAGAAAGTGGGTTGAGATACTATACCTACATAGAAAGTGGGTTGAAATATTATTCCTAGAGCTGATGACATATTTGCTTGATTACTAATCGCACAAGGCCAGTTTCTTGTCAGAATTTCTCCAGCTTTTAAAAGCCTGTGTAAATTGGACTGTCGAAACCTCCTTTAACAGTGGCAGCAGATACAGGTACACAGGTATTATCTCCAAACAAGAGCTGAAGGAATATTTGGCATCAGAATAAAATTGTTTAAACACTCAGAATCAGAATTTGAGAGAAAGACATTATGTGGCTGCAATTTGCTAGTTGTATGAGACATGTTTCACTAAGTTTCCTTACTTGCAGTTAAATTATAGGAAATAACTTATTTTATCCACACCACTCTCTCTCTTCATTACTGAATTGTTATTTTCTGCTTTTTGTAGCCTGTTGATGACTCAATTGTTTAGCTGTGCCTTTTAAACACTTTGCCTTACAAGTGTGAGGTCAGTGGGCCGGTCAAATTGCAGCTTGTGTGATGATCTGCACGCGCCCCCAGGGCACTGACCAAACCGCAAAAATGCACTGGTTTCAGAGTTCTAAATGAATAATAAAAGGAACCTGAAAGCTTTCCTGAACCCACAATAGAAGGTCAGAGTAATCTCAGAGCAATGTCAACATTTCATATGCACAAAAGCCTGGTTAGGAAGTCAACAGGCAGTTTGCTTCCATGCTGAAATCGTCATCAATATTAATGCCAATGTCAGCAAATCTAAAAAGGACGCTGTGAACGATGTGACAAAATGCATGACAACGAGCTCTAACCCACCAAGATGAAAAAGTGTCTCCTGTCGTTTTTTTTTATGACCTGTCAGATGTCACCATGCATATCACCGACTGCCGAGAGGTGCGACATTCATAATAAACCAATTTCCTCCTGCTCTGACTTACAATAAAAACTGCATGCAGCGGATCAGCTCCTCTGTTATTCATCTCATTTGATATACATTACAATTACATTAGATAATTAGAATTATACTAAGTTGTAGGATTTTAAATTTCCGGTGAATTTGCAGAACACAAGTGAGCACCTGTGAGGGAATCACTGGTTGAGCTAAACGAGTTAGAAATTGTATTTGTGGTTTTCCAGTTTTTTCTTTTATTTTAGTGAAGTTACTGCATTGGGGCACCTGGTGGCCTAGTGGTTAGGGCATTTACCCTGTGATCAGAAAGTCATGGGTTTGATTCCCAGGACTACCAGTGGCACCACACTTGAGGAAGGTACCGTCTCCACACTCTGCTCCCTGGGCACTGAGTTCCCGGCAGCCTGCTGCTACACATGGGTGAAATACAGAGGAAGAATTTTGTGCTGTTCACACTGTGTGATCACGTGTGACAGAATGGTAATTTTACACTTTGCAAACATAAACTAAGGGTGCTTTCAGGCCTGCCTTGTTTTGGTCAGACTCTATAGTAGGTGTACAAGGCACCTCAGATCACAGGGTAGACCTAAAGACCAAAATTTGGACTGAGGAAAAGATATGGTCTTGGCCCAAATAAAACTGACCTATTGTTTTATTCGTTTACAGGGTAAAACATTTTATTTGATGGTTTGGACTTCCAGAAGAATAACGGGGAGTTGAGGCTATTGAAGAGAAAGTAGTATAAGGGAAGTAAACCAAGACCTGATAGTACATGGGGAGAGGAGGGGGAAAAAAATGTAACTGTAATTTGGTCTGACGAAGAAATCAGAATTAAAATAGATACAAACAACTGCCCACAACTTGTAACTTATCTTCTGAGAGGATGAGGATAAGAGAACAGTGTCAGATGAGGTGTGCCATCACAAAAAAGGTGCCTAATGCCATCACAAAAAAGGCTTGACATGCTGATGTCTGTCTCAGGCCCGGCGACATGGGCGGGCCTTAGTGGGCCCTGACTGCCCTCGGACACACTTGAGCCCACTCCGCACTGGGAATACGAGTGTCCAGGGATTTTGAGCTGCCTAAAGACTCGTCGGAGCTGCCTAAACACCCGAGACGCGGTTGAGATGCGCATAAAACAACAAATCAACCCCCCCAGAACGCGGCTGACAACCCGGAATGAACCTATAAAATCCAAAGAGAACTGCACATTCTGAATGCTGCTCTTAGACTCTGGATGCTAACTTACACTATTATATATAGTTCTGATATCTTTAGTCTCCAGAAAACTGTCCACTAGAACAAAGTGAAGGGTATTTATAGCCTGGAGGTTATGGGTTTGGCAAAAAATATTATCTCTAAGATCTTATATACTAACTCTTCTGCTGTAATAATGATAATATTTTTCCGTATTGTGTGGTACCTGACAATGATGTCCTATTTTTCCTTATATTTACCCAGTATATACAACAATCCAGTCCAACCCATCTGTTCTCAAGCCATCTTGATTACATATCACTGTTAGTATATAAAACATTTTACCTTTTCTGCAGACAATGTCTTCTTGTATGCTGAAAATGCCCCGAACACTTCTGTATTTATTTACAATCTAAATCCCATTCAGCAATCTTTCTGGCTATAAGATTAACAGGTCAAGGTCTGTTCTCCTATGCATTTAAACACATGATGTTTTTGATGGTCAGTTGCTTGGCATGAGCTTCTTGTTACTGCAGATGCTTTAGATATATTTTTATTCATTTTGACATACAGGTAGAGCAACTGGTTAGCGTTCCTGACTGAGTGCCTTTAATGTTCAGACCTTTAGATGTCCTTGGGTTTTCCCCACATATTTGGCAAGATAATATGTCTGTCTGTCTGTTTTTCTTTCTCTGAAAATTCAGTGGCTTTTTTGACATCTGTATGTGCCCTTACATAGCTCACACACAGATACAGAATGTTTTTTCCTCACTTCACCTATGTAATTCATATCTGTTCACACTGCTTTGTGGGCTTCCATCTCTGAATGTCTTTGACAAGAAATGCCACCTTATTTAAACCCTTTGACCCACATTACAGGGCCACCCTCAGATTAAAAATGTAAAAAATGATATGCTGCGTTTTTCAAAATGTTACTAGAGGAAGTCATTACAAATATTGTATGCTAGAAATACTTATATGTAAGTTCAATGTTTTATTATTTACAGGAACATTATCTCGCCACAAAGGCTCAAACCGTTGGTTTTAAGGCAAATCAACACTCTTTTTAGTGGCTGAATTTCACTTTGTGTTGCATCAAGAAAAAAGAATTCATAATCACACAATACCTTTACGTTTCATTGGCCCAATTTTCATTCTTCAACAGAATAAGCATCCTAAGCGTTCTTTTAAATCGGATCAAAATTATGTCCAGTCTGAAAATAAATAAACGTTTTGTGAATTATGGCTTGGCCTCCTCAGTCTCCAGATCTTTCTACCACTGAGCTGCATGAGAGGAGCTGGACCAGTAAGTTCAAAATGAGCATTAAGCAGATGAGGCAGAAGTGTGTGCTTGCTGGAAAGGGTGCATGTACGTTTTTGACACAAATTACTCCCCAAAATCACTTAAAAGGTTGTTTCAAGTCTGTAATGCTGTAATAAAAACAAAAGTCGAACTTTAATTAAACTTGTAAATTACATTTCACTTAGAGTAAATATTGTTTCAGTACTTAGTCAGTTACAAATGTTTTAAGAGTATTTAGTGTTTACTTTTCTTTTCTTTTTTTTTCTTCTAATTCTTTCTTTTTTTACTTGATACAGCTGCTCATTTTGAAAATGAATGCAGGTAGGCCAGATTTATAGCAACATTTTGTGGAAAAATCTAAATTTATTCCAGTCTTTCTGTCTGTCATATTTGGTGTACAAACTTTAAATCTTTGGTTATTGAAGCGACCAGGCTATTGTTACTAGCAGCAAGTAATAACAGTTTAACCCACTTTGCTTAGGATAAGGCATGCTGCATGTTGTTACACACTTACCTTATAACCTTGTCTATTTTACTTATTCTCCAATTGAATTACTTATGTGGTTTCTGATTTTATTGGCTATAAATTTGGACAAAAAAACACTGTCCAACACTGTCAGCTGGTCCCTAATTGGTCAATTCAGCTATCCTAAATTATAGGAATTGCTGACACTGGCACTCAGTTGCACAGAACCTAAAGTCGCATGACTAATGCCCAGGGTCAGCTTGACTTAAATAAATGGCCCCAGAGCAGTGGAACTCTTTTCACTGGAGTGATGGAGTACCTGTGTACCTGTGAAGTGACATGGAGTGGAGTTTGTGATCCAGGACTAAACATGGAGTACAAAACCAACAGATTACATCACATAGTGAAAAACAGCAGAAGCTTGATGGGGTTTTTTTTGCAATAAGAGGATGTACTGGTTTTGATTTGTTGCCACACTGTCACATTAACAGCTTTTTTATGTGTTTGGTGGGTGGGTGCTCAATTCATCCCACCAGGTAGGACTCCCCAAATCATATGACACCACCACACTGGGAGGGTAAAAGCTGTGGAGCCACAGCTAGACAGACAGCCATTCAGGGGGCTTTTTGAAAAGCGTTTCTCATGAAAACATAATGATGCAGATGAAGATCTCTAAAAGATATGTTCCTAAATTAATGTGCTGTAACTGTTTTACTTCCATGCCTTGAAGTTGCCTGGTATGCCTGCATTTATTTTTCCTTTTTCATGGTCTTGGCATGTAATTTAAGATATGTGGATATGCAATTGTAGTTATTTTTTCCTTTCTTTTTTCACATTTAATCACTGGAATTTAATTAGCATGTTGCTGCTTGAGGAAAGGAGTTTCTAGCAGAGATGCACCTATTAAGTGTGTGTGTGTGCATATGTGAATTCGGGCATACACGGTGTAAGCTGAGGACCTGTGCCATCCCTCTGAATATTTCTGGATAATTGGATTTGCCCTATTTTGAAAAAGTGTGCCCAAATTGATTCACTACAATCCAACTAAACTACAATCCACATAGCTTTCGCCAGTAATTGAAAAATACCAGACTTTCTAGAAGCTGCTCCACAGATAGATTTGATGTTTTTAGATTCAAACAGAATGTCCAATAGATAATAAGGAGGGATTATTATTGTGGGTTTCGACAAAAATGCTATCAGGGGGTTAAAGTCTTTTACAGTAACTAAGTGCTCTTCCCTACTTTCGGTATCCGACTGGGATGTCCTCTTTCTCTCCTTTTTTTTTTACTCAGTCTATACAATCATTAGCCCAAACCACCACTACTATATAATCTGGTCACAAACATACAAAATACTCCATCTCTCCCAATGTAGATATTTTTTTTAGATACTGATAATTCTAGGCTTTCTTAAGTAGTCTTTCTGGCTGCAAGGTGAATAGGTCAAAGTCTGCATTGCTCCCTCTAACTGCAGCTGTGAGAAGAATTGACCTTCTGTGGTCCCGACATTTAATATCTAGGAATCCTTAGATATATTTAACTTATCCTTTACTATATAATACAGAATACATGAAAGATCTAAAGAAATGAAGCTACGTTTCAAAAGCTCTTTAACCTTTTTAACTAGCTAAGTTATTAAGATGAACGTTCTCCCTAGATTTAATGTCATAAGCCCTATGAATCAACATTCATCACCATTAGGATACTGGAATAAACTGTTTTTACAGGAGTCGGGAATGGATGAAGGCCCCAGTAAAAAACGCAGCTCTCCAGAATGTCTTGCACTTCTCAGTTTTAAACTTCGTTACTCCTTTCCCCTGCTTACCTTGTCAGGTAGGCTTAAACCAGCTCAACTGAAATCTAATTTAACATGGAAACAGGTTAAAACTCTGATGAAATCAATATTAAACAGTCCAGAGTGGGTCCACAATTTTAGTTCACAATGTTTTTATAGTCCACAGTGGGATAATAAATGCATATACGTTTAAGAGTTCTAATAATATTTTTATGATTGCAACTGCACACGGCAGACTAAACTTTTCCTTTTTTCTTTACCTCTGCTTTCACTCCTCTGTGAGAGCACTGTGAGAGCATATGGTGTGAACTGGGCACTGCTATACTTATAGATCTCCTACACAGATTGTTTAATGTAGATAACAGAAACCAGAGCAGCTGTAACTTCTACCTATACCACTCTGTTGTGTGCCTTATATAAGCATTTTGTACTCTAGTTTGGGAAAGAATGTTAACTACCTCCAGTGATCTGCATGAACAATTTTAGATGACATTATCTTCGTCTTCAAGAACCCTAATCATCAACAAATTAATTGCATTTTATTTACATAACACATATGAAGCCTCATAAACATCATACTCTTTTTTTCATTTTCTCTATTTGTTCTGTAAAATAAAACAATTTGGATTTACAATAATATATAATCATTTGGAGGGTTTCTCAAGACCATCAGAGGTCCTTATACTCATTTGCCTTGCACTATTAAAGTACTTCTTTTGATTGATGCCTCTGGTCTTAAGCTACACAAGAAACAAAGATGTATTTGGTGGGCAGAAATCTTGGCAGCCAAATAATTCCTGGGATAACTCCATCCTCCTCATTCACTCTCCCGGTGTAAATGGATCCTTACTCGTGTAGATTATGGAGTAATTATAATGGAACTTTCAACACACGGATGCAGGTTGTCAGGGTAGGAGAAGTGGTATTATGGAGAGTGGCAGGTGATGTGTGAGCTATGGCATTCATTTCTTTTTCCGGCCTTGAATTAGTGTTTTCATTAAAATGCAAAGGATTCTTTCTGTATTTTGGACACAAGAAAAAAATAATTTCAGGAAATATACAGGCTGTTTGACTTAAAACACTTCAGAAATGAACTGTCAGCATCATGTATTGATGATTTATTGGTGTTTATTGGTTATTTGTTGGTGATCATAGTTGAATTGGGAACAAAAACCTGTTGATATTAATAGGCGTGTGATGAACGCAGTTTGAGGTTGTCATATATTTGTGATTTTATGCTACATTTAAGCACTAGCTCCATTTTCTCACTTTCCACAAATGTTACCCCTCAGAAGGATATAAAGTGAAAATAAATTTGATTTAAATCTAATAATGCCTTTTAGAGATTACTGAACAACGTCACATGGTGTGAAGCTCATCCAATATCTGTGCTAGGAACCTTTGGTTAATTACATTATATTAATCCTAGTTAAACTTCACTAAACACAAAAAAGGAAAAACTTTTTCCCCGAAAAAGATCACTTTAAGCATTCTGGTAAATGCAAATGATTTGCCCAGGTTTAATTTAATCCCTCCATAAAGTGTAAATGCTGATGCTGTCATAGGCTGTCAAATTCTGTCATTCTGTGTGACAGCTGCATGTTTGATTTTGTGTGGCAAAGCTGTAATTATCCCACATGCAGGATCTATAGTGATCCCCAAGGACTTCACCCCCATCCCCCAACATCACAAATCTCCGATATCACCACCCTCCATGGCAGCACCCTCGGCATGCATGGAGCTATTGGCCATCGATTTGTGAGAAATGTGTCGTTAATGACAGTGCTCTAGAGGGCCTCATCGAGAGGCATGCTGGCAGCCCATAAGAATGTAACTCAACTGGTAGAGTACCGCTTTAGCAATGCTAAAGTCAAAGGTTCGACTGAAAAAAGGGTGCATAAAAAATGTAACACCTCAGCAAATTCTCAGAAACCTTTAGTTTATATGCATGCTGCACATTTATTAATTAATTGCAATTTAATTCATGTTAGCTCAGCCATTTCCAATGCACTCCTCAAAGAAGACCAGGATTTTTCATTTACATCTAATTCCTACTTCAGTTCATCAGTTCTTCCTTAAATGAAATCAGGTCATGTGGACCGAATAGAAGAAATATTTTGATGGCTGCCGTGTGATGAGAACCCAGGAACTAAACCTACTTCGCAAACTGTATTCTTTTTCACCACTATTGTTTTAGATACTACAAGAAGTAGTATTTACTCATTTGTATTTTCTACTAATAGTATATACTGGCAAAAGCACATTTACTACAGAGTTAAATAGTTGTAAATAATCAGTTTAAAACTGATCAGGAATAATTTAATTTATGCATGAACCAAATTTTTTGGAAGGGACAATATTGATATATATTTTTTTATTTCTCATGACAGCAATATTTCAGCAAGTCAGACAGCTGTGAATAGATAATGCATTGGTCTCTTTGAAAATATTATCATTATAATAATTGTTATAATAATTATTATAATAATTATAGGAAAATCAATAACAATAATGCTAAGAAAACCTGATTAAGTTTTAATCCAGAAATATAAAATTGAATTTTTTTGTAATTCAAGTATTAAAAATAAATAAATAAATAAAAAACACAGATTTTTTTGGAGTTTGGTCATGCATTAATTTTTTTTCCTAAACATTATAATCTCAAATGTTAGAACAGGCATGGCAACTGGTTTATGAGCCCCAGGTTGAGAACTTCTGATATAATTGATAGCCCTAATGAACAGCAGTGTGTGCTTTGATCTGCTGAGGAAATGAAAACTGGTTTTTAATGAGATTGAGATTGGGTGGGGTTTGGAGATCACTGGATATCCCACCCACTAATTTATGAAATAGCAGAAAGGTGTGCAAACTCAAGTAATGACTGTTTGTTTGTTTGTTTGTTTTGTTTGTGTTTTCCTAGCTGATGTTTTATTTAATGTTGTGAATGAGGAGGTTGGGTTAGCAAAGCTTCTCTACATTTGACTAATTAGATTTAATGCCTGACGCCAAAGGTCTAATGTTTTTGTTTGTTAAACAGAGGAGGAAAAGCAGCAGGGCAAGGGAAATGCTCGTCTTCCGGAAGGTATTTTAACAGCATGCTCAATTATTCATACCGAGTGCATTCTTTTGATGTAGCATTAATCTGCTCATTACTTCAACAAGAGTCTTTAGTGCAGTTAGAGGCAATTTCATAGATTGCAGTTTTTTTATGTATTGTCCTTTATTTGAGATTAATAATGCATCAAATCTTGTTCTGCCAGTTCCTAGTAAAATCCCAAAAAAGGTCTTCTTCTTAATAAGCCCAAATACGCAGTGTTTCCTCCATCCAGTTTCAGTTGGACTGTATTCATTAGCTTCTCCAGGAAAGTCCTCTGCGTTTTCTGCTGGATGTTGTGTTGCTCTACTTTCTTCACTACAGTCATTAAAGGACTGGTGCATCAAATATTTCTCCTGTTTCACATCAAATATTGTCTGAAGTTTGCTTCCTCAGTTTTACACTGGCACTATGATTTTTATATAATAATGGAAGCTTATTGATATATTAAGCTTTTACTTCAAAACAATGGAGGAATGTATTGTCAATTTTATTTATGATTTTAAAGAAGTTCCTGCTGCTTTCTTGTCTATTTTTATATTTATAGACATGTATATTTATGTCATGGTGCATGATACATTTGCTAACATAGGTGTATGTATTCATGTTCCTCACAGCATCCCATTTTCTGGTATAACTCTCTTGGTAGTGCTTTGTGATTATCGCAATAACACGAATAAGAAATTCTATGTAGTGCATATTCCTATTATTTCGTAGTCTGGAATCAGACAGGCTGAGCTATTGTTCTGAACTACATCTCACACCTTCAGGTTGAAGGCACTCCTGTGCAAGCATTAATTTGTGACCTTGGCAGTTAATGCCAAGAGGCGATAGTTTGTATGTGCTTGTATGTGTGATTGTACATTATGTTTCTTTTGAATGTTAATGGGGTGGTTGGAGGACCTGTGCTGTGTTATTACCTTAGTTATGGGGCTTCCTGGTCATTCTTGAAAGGCCTGCCCCAAACATATGGAAAGGAGTGTTTGATTTGGACTGATCATGCATGAGACCAAACACAGGACAAATGTCACCGAAGGGACAGAAAAATATCCAAAATTCTTTAATTCAGTAATACAGAGTGGAGTCACCAGCATTCCCTGCTGTTTCAGGATCACATGAAGATGAGAGATGTGCTATCCATGCTGCTAGATTTCTCACTATAGGGTCATGTGAACAGTAGGGAAGTGATGTAAATTACTTTAACCCTACAAGAACATGACTTTGTGTCATCATTAACCTATTAGTGACCTAGTCACAAAAGCCTGAAGCGTGAGGGATGTGCTGCGAATTAGATGTGTAGAAGTGACAATTTGATTAAAGCTCTGCAAGATTAGATACTCCGAGTCATGCCCTGCCTATCCAATTCTCTCCCAGGGGTCACTTGCCAACATGTTTTTCTTGACAGTGTGAAATGTCCAAAAGTTTCTCAGGCTGTGACCGAAATTGATCCCTACTATTAGTACTGTGCTAAATGTTGTGGGCTATTTAGACACCTTCTCATCATCAGTGATCACATAAAATAAAAAAATAATCATTACAGGGGTCAGTACATGGATATAGCAATTTTCCTGAGAGTAATTTCTATTTTCTCATATTTGTCAGTCTTACTTCAAATGGAACTTGTGGTCCTTCTTCAAAGTCTGGAGTTTGTCATTTCTAATGGTAACATGTTCAATCTCTAATTACAAAGAGCTTAGTATACTTTAGAGAACAAGGACAATATTTTGTTTGCCCATTACAGGCTGAAGTGGTACTGAACTGTTAGCTCTCAGTTTGCCTAAAAATAAATGTATGTTTACCTCATATACTCATACAATAAAAATAGAGAGTGATACTAAACTTAGTGTACTAATTCTGGAAAGAGTGCAAAAGCATCATTAAATATCTTTGGGAAGAGTCTTAGAGTCTGAAATTGATCCCCATGCTTCAGGCAGATGATCACTAATGGGTCTGATCAAATATAAGCTAAAACCTGTGTGTGTGTGTGTGTGTGTGTGTGTGTGTGTGTGTGTGTGTGTGTGTGTGTGTGTGTGTGTGTGTGTG
>JBBMFX010572969.1:0-14654 GCA_037832545.1 Rhabdalestes septentrionalis | reverse complement strand
ACTCATGATGTCAGATCAGCATCTTGATGTGGCACACCTGTGAGGTGGGCTGGATTATCTCAGCAAAGCGGAAGTGCAGGAACAAAGGTGTTGCGTTTATATTTTTGTTGAGTGTAGTTTGGGGCTTCAAAACAACTATAAAATATTTTCTTGCACACAATTTTCACATAATTGTTAAAATTAAAAAAGCATGAGAAATTTGTTTTGGTTTTAATGCACATTAAATCATTTATTTTGAGTGTCCAAGAAATAATGTCAACTGTGTTACCAGTTGACCCCCCTGCCAATAACTAAACAGTGGTTCACTCCAAAGTCCATTGTCATGTGAAGTCACTCTGTCTTTTTGGAGGGAAACCTGAAGACACTGATAAATCTCTTTTCCTCCTCTTCAATATTTTCTCAATATTAGTGTGTGCGCACATAGCAGGTTGGTTAACCGTCAACTGTGTTACCTACATATTACTGTGAAATTTCTATAGTTGCTGTATTTACGAATATGTGGAGAAAGTGTACAAAAATATGAGTTGATCAAGGTCTTGTAGTGAAGGATGAAAAGTCTGCAGTTAGCACAAGGCCCCAAAAATGGCCGAAATGTCAACCGTGTTACCTGACAACCATGTTACCCAGTATCTGTAAAACAGTTGACACTTTGGGTAATTTATTCTACTAATTTATGCCCATATTGATTGTGAAACGAATGATTTTTTGTTATTACGCATTTTCTTATTATACTTATGACATATGAATTACTGATGACTTCCTTTTTTAATGATAATGAAACCATGTTACCTTGCCAGTCAACTGTGTTAAATGTGTTATTTTTGTCATAAATGTTTAAAATATTCTAATAAGCTGTAACAAACAAGACTATGTCTCTTTCTCTGGATAAATACATTGAATAAAGATGGTAAATATTTCTAAACTCAGGGTTAGGTGGACTGATGTGGAAAAAAGGTCCATGCTTCATGTTGGTATCCCACAGAATCAACATTATAAAGCTCAAAATTCATATCATCCAATCAATTAAAACACAAACCTCAAACCCGTGGAGAGTGGACTAAAAAGCTTTCACCTAATACCTAATACATGTTTTCTCTGACCAAACATTTGTCCATTATGCAGTTGACAAAATATATGTCCAATAATTATTTTCACAAATACATTTAAATATTCACTAGAGATTAAGCTTGGCAAATTAAGATTTTAACACTTTAAAGGAGTATACTATTTTTTGGTATTGGATATGCTGAAATGTACCCCTAATTACAGAATGACTCAACTTCAAGTGGATCATCAGATAGAGTACTTAGGCAAGGAATCACACAATACAGGACTGGCAGAGCACCTGGCTACATAACACCAGAGAGCTTCAGGCCCGTGAATGGAGTCATGCGCCCTGGATGGCGGAGCCTGTCTTAAGGCTGGGCTGGACCTGAAGCTTTTGTCCATGGCCTTGGGTCTTGTGGTTGTGCTGAGGCCAGACTATAACTTCAAGTAGCAATCATCTTAAGCTTTTATTCATTATACACTCCTCTTCATGAATGTATGTTTAGTCCATTTGCTTTGTTGTGCATATTTTTATTTATTGGTACATAGATTGAGATTTTAAAATGTCAACATAAAAAACACCATTTGCACTGTATAACAAAGCACAGATTTAATATAGTATGTGTTTAAGTGAGATCAAACTGATTGGTTGAAAAAAAACCCTCTTAAATATATATCTTTATACTCCTCTATATCTTCATCAGCAGTCATTTTTGACCACACATCTGCTGGCTGCTGGATATTTTTTTCCCTGGACCATTCCGAATGTTTTTCGCTTCGACCTTTAATTACACATTCTCTTAAATATGAGAACTAGGTTCTTTGCCTCCCCCATCTGATACAAAGTACTAGCAACAGGATAGTAGTTTTGTGCTTATTGCTGCAGTCATATTTATTATCAGCCATTAATAATCCTTTTTTTCCACGAACAATACAGCTTCACAACTGAGGTACATTTATGCTACTCTGGAAATAAATAAAATACCAACATTAATTTGTATGTGCATGATGCAAGAACTTACTCTTTCAGCCTTAATATTTTGTAGTGCGTTTAATGCTGGCTTATGGCCAAATATGAGTGACAAATTTTTGGCCAGTTACTATAGTGTATTGTACACAAGAGAACTAATGTCAACAGATTGAATGTAGAGGTGGAGGCACCATCACTTTATTGGGAGGGATTTTGAGAGCTGAGCCTCCTGAAGTAGATTAAGTGACTGTTAAATTGGTTCTGAACACATATGAATAACATCGATTATCATAATTATAGACTTATGCAATAATAGCTAATCACTACAGACATATAGCCAGTTATTTTCGGGGGGAAATTTCATGAGGGCGAATGAGAGAATGACCAGCAGTTTACAATGATTTATTTTTATTTTAAAAACCTTTCAAACCTTTTTTTGAACAAATTGTAGTCCAGATTAACACATCCAAAAATCTGGTGCCCCATGACACCACTGTAAAAACTAAAAAGCACTTTAAAACCCCCATTTAACATAAAGCTCAATCAGTTCCAACATTTGAACACTGACATTTGTTTGCGGTCTGTTTACATGAGGGAAAATCTACATAAAGGCAGCCAGCAAGCATACCAATCATTGTATATAAACATTTCTCAATATTTGCTCAGAATTCATCCATGAAATAATCATCCTCTTCATCCTCCTCATCACCTCTGGTTGATAGAACATCCTTGTCAGACAGCATGTTCCACACAACAAAGTTATCATCTTCAGCTTAAGAAAAAGAGACAAAACAAAAATCTGAAGGATGAGCCTAAATAATGACATGACAAAATTAGCTGTTCATAATATCAGTTAAACAAAATGTTGGATAGTTTGAATAAACTGCATTGAAAGAGTGCACATACCAACACATCTCTTCTTGATTTTCCTCCCTGATGGAATTGGTGTGAACTTGTCCGGCTTAAGAAACATGGGGGAAAAAAAACAAAACAAACACCCCTTAACCAAGCAAAGCAAAACTAATTAATTACTCTAGTAAAATTTGGATTTGCCGAAATCAAGACACCTTTAAGCCTGACCAGTACGTTTCCTAGAGTTTGCTCTCAAAGTCAAAAGACTTACCTTCGCACTGCCTTGCTTGCCTCGTCTTTTCACCTTCTGTAGGTGGTAGATATACTTATCATTGTTGTTCCTTAAACAAAACAAAAAAAGCCTTCTTTTTTCCAGTTTCAGCTGTTCAAACGAAATTGTGTGTAAATTTGTATTTCAAAATTTCTAATACTACTAAAAAATATATAAAGATTAGACCTATACATTTAAAGGTCCCAAGTGTCCTCCTATTAGGAAAAACAATTGATTTCATTCTGATTTGCTATAATCAGCAGCAATGTTTTAATTACATTTGTGTTAAGTTGCATTCAAAAGAAAGATTCTGGTAAGCTGATGGTCATACAAAAACTGAATAAGAATAGTCTTGGACTAAATTACGCCGCTTATGGCAAAATGACCACTGAAAATTTGTGTAGGCTGACATTTCAGAATCAGAAAATTTTATTTATCCCGGAGGAAATTGTTTATGTGGTGACTATCACATCACAGACACAGAGAGACACAAGACATCAGAGTCAAGTAAAATAAAAAGTAAAACAGTACTATAATAAAATATCTAAAATAAGTCAAATATAAGTCTAAATCCAAAAAAAAAAAAATTCCAAAAAAAATGAATCTAAATATAACAAATATCAGTGGAAAGAAAACAAACAAAATATGAATAAGTTACACTGCACATAAGATGTTACAGTATTTAAGTGATTTAGCACAATATAGAGGACACCATATCAGGGTTCCCACCCTAAGTGGGAAGACCAAAAAAAAAAACAAAACCTGATTTTTCCCATGACTTTCCCTGACCAAATAGCAGAATTTCCATGACCTCCCGTATAAAGAAATGTCCAATCCAAACTGCATTTATTTTTTTTCTGAACAAAGCAGCTCTATATGCTAGAAAACTGCTTAATGTGGATAACTGGAGAAGCACAGTGATGGGATGTTGAGATGGGGTTTTTTACACTTTCCTGGCATGTTTAAGAAGTGTAAGGACATATGTCAACACAGACTTTACCAAGATTTTGCATTGTAGAATGTTGCATGGGAGAGTTCTTGAACAAAAAAACAAAAGAAAACAAAACCCCCCTAAACAAACAAACAAACAAAAAAAAACTCACCGATAGGCCCGTCACGATAAACAATAAATCAATTACTTGCATGATCATTAAAATTACGTCGATAATTTTCTGGCCGTGATCATTTTCATTTGGTTGCTTTCCAACGGACTTCACTGTGGTACGTTGTTCTCTAGCGCCAACTCTCGTTTCCTTAGGGTAATGAGGCATAAAATCTCTTGAGGGTTAGCCTAATTGCTAGCCGTATAGTGAGAAAATGCTAACTAGATACGCATTTAAACTGTGAATACCACTTGTGCCACTGCGTACGGCCGTCTCCCTTACAGGACGGGGCGTTTTTTCTCTCCTGGGATCGGCACTTCTTTGCCAGAACCTCCGAGTCTCATTTCTCCTTGTTTATCCTCAGAAGCGTGATGTGAGACGTGCTTCACTCGCGTCTCACGGTCGGGTGCGCTGCGGAGCTGAAAGAGCTCTACATTTGTAATATGGATAATAAATAGCCAAGTAATAGTATAATCAGGTGTAAATATATTTTAATTAAATTTACAGAAAGACCTTTAGAAGCGCAGAGAGCCAGTCCGGGTTTAACATGCACTCATTGCTCGCGGCTTTTCTAGATGGGGCAACCATCAAGCTCTGGGAAACTTCACAGTTAAATAGGGCTCAATGAGAGCTTTCCAAAGACCCATTGTTTGCCATGATACCCCTCCGGCGAGCTGGAGTTATTAAGACGAAGACGATCGCCTTGGACAAAAGTATAGGGACGCCGCTAGAATTTAGCACAGCTGGACACAGCTACTCCTGAGAGATCCTGCCTTAAGCCATACAAAGTCAAGGTATGCTGTCTGTCTTACAATGTCTTCCACTCCCAGGGTAATGTGATCTTTAGAAGTCAGGGTTTATGGATCTTTGAATGGGTGCATTTGCATTATTATGCCATTATCATTACATCAGTAGAAACGGACACAGTGACAATATTATCGTTTATCGCAATAATTTCTGGGACAATTTATCTTCCGGCAAAATTTGTCATCATTACAGGCTTACTCACTGAGAACAAAGACGCGTAAATAAACATGAGGTTTTGGCTACTGCACTATAGGCCATTTAAAAAAACTCCTTGATAGTTCCCTGACTTGGCACCCAAATGATCAAAGTCCCTGACTTTCCGTGTATGGAAATGCCTTTTCTGATCTTCCATAATATTCCAGAAATTCCCTGACCCGAGGAAACCCTGCCATATGATATTGCACCTGGTAAGAACACTGCATAGTATTACACATAGGGTTGCACATTACAGCAAAATAATGCACATCATACTCTCCCACATAATGATAGTTTTAAATGTGTAATAAGAAAGTAGGAGCAGCACAGATTATTGTGTTAGTGTGTGACTGAGGGAGGATTTGTAGAATCTTACACTTACTACACCACCCCTGGGTGTTCTCATCTGTAACCTGAGTGGCAAAATAACAAATGCAAAAGCGTTTGGGTGTGTGGGAAACCTACCTATTTACAGACCCTAGCATCCCTGGAGTAATGTGCAAACACTGAGGAGTTTTCACTGAAGAGAAGTTGCTAGAGCTGGGAGTCCGTGGATTTTGAAGCTGGCTGAAATCTTGCTCATCTCCACTTGTAGCCCACATAGGCAACTATGTGTGTAATTTATAAAACACACACACACACACACACACACACACACACACACACACACAAACACACACACACACACCTTAGATTCCACAGTGCACTATTGCATCTCTAACTGTAATGCTAAACAATTTTTTATTACATCTGCAGGGGCAATGTATCTGCCCATTACAAGATCAGCTTAGAATGCTGCACTATTAACACTTCTCACCCCATCTACTCAAAAATGACATAGCAGCATAGTGGTTATCACACTTGCATAATGTGCATAGCAGCCAGTGACACTGCAGTCACAAATACATATTTGTCCTGGAAACACCAGAAGGCGGCTATCAAACCTCATAGACAAAACTGTTACAAACTAGTACCCATATCCCAACTGCTTGATGGAAATCATATTAAAATCTCAACTGCAGATCACACCGCAAAATAGAATGTGACATTTTTATATTTTCAATAAATCTTCCATATTTTCAGGAGCTAGATAGGAGTAAATAGGCTGGCAAGCTAAGACGTTGAAACCATGCCTATATTTCACACCATAGTTGAAGTACAGGTGTCGGATTCACTTTACTAACAACAATAATAATAATTATTAATTATTATAACAGGATTTAACAAGATTTTAACAAGAAAACTCGTCCATGTGGTTGCCCATGTGATTTGTTGCTTTGTGGTTGCTATGATGTTGCTAGGTAGCTACAAATGTTTTCTGTGGTGCAGCAGTTACATTCTTATATGCCTCAAACTTAAAATTCCAAACTTTCTGTGAGAGGACTTTTAGATGCACACCATGGACCACCACTCTAAACAATTCAAAAACTCATTAACTGCCTCCAGAACAGCACATCTTCCAACCAAACCTGCTCTGGACCACTTTGTTTACACCTTAAATAATTCAGTATGGGAGGATTTTGGAAACTAATTCCCTTAATCTTACCAAGCCATTTATGTCAGGATGCTTGAATGCAGCATTCACAAGCAGATTACTTTGAATTAAAAAGTCACACTTTTTTATATATATAAAATTGACTTGAGCTATAGTGTTGAAGACGAGTATGTTATGTTTTTTTTACTCCATGTGTAATTTGTGCCTTTGCAGACACCACTCCCATATTGAATCAAAATTCCACTCGGCCCACCACGCTCATTACTGAGGTTGCTCGACCACACAAATTAATGCTCGGTGCTTGATGATCTGGGACCAAAAACAGTAAGAGGAGAAAAAGCTAAAAAAAAAATAAAATTAATTATGGTAGTAAAAAACAAGTAAAACTTGAGAACAGCAGTGTGATCACTCATCTCACAAATTAAATTAAGTAAACTATCAACCGAAGGCAGACGGTCTTTTCACCTTGATTTGTTTGCTGCACATTGGTGAGCCAGTGAAAACATCATCATGGTCATCTTTGGGCATGTGATCCAAGAACTCCCACATCTGTTTCTTCCTCTTTAGTGTTCCAACCTTGGCAGTAATCTGAGAAGTTTCTTTTTCTGCAAAAGTCAGAAACACCAGAGTACTTGAGGCAATTATTTCAGATGTTCTTGAAAAAACATAGCTACCATTTTAAAACTTAAAATATAACATGTATATGACAAAATATTTAAAATAAAATTAACCTGATGCAAGTTGTTTAGGAGCCTTTTCCTTTTGTTTTTCTCTTGATCTTCCACGAGTTTGGCAGTTTGCAGTGAACTGTTCCTGACACTCCTCGGCTGATCTAGTGCCAACTACTAAAGCAACATTTACCCAGTAGCCGCTCTTGTGCTTAGGTAATGAATTTACAGCCCTAAGCAGAAAGGAAATACATAGATTTTGAGATCTTAATACATCTGCTTAACACTGGAGTTGAGAAGTGTTTATGGCATACTCCTGTCCAATGAATGCAGCCATCACTTCTGTGATGTACATACTCTGTGGATAAAAAGGTCACTCAATGTCTAAATAAAACAGGCACTATAACGTAATGGGCTGATTAGCAATTTTGACAGTGGAGACATGTTTACCCTTACGTGCAATCACTGTTCTGCGTGTGTGGCAATAATATATGATGGGTTATTAATTATTTGTTGCCCTGACAGAGCTTAAACAAAGCAGTCTCAAAGTACGAGTAAAACTGCCATGCGTCTGTTTCATTATTAAGGTCTCTATGAAGATTCTCTTTCAGATCTTGACCACAAAGTGTGGCCGCTTTGAAATTTTTGCCAAATATGTATTGTTCAGATTAATTAAGTGGATTTATAAGTGCTGTCTATTTTCAGACAAAAACGTTCGACTTCGACAGACTTACTTTGTCCACCCAGCTCAATACCATAAGGACCACACTGTTTTATTACAGTAAAAAAAAAATCCTGCACAACTCACTCATGAAGTTTTTGAAGCTCTTTCTCTGTCCATTTTCCGTCTGACACATCTTGCTCTCTCTTACTGTGTTTCCTATTTTGCCTGGTTTTATTTCTTGCTTTGCCTTTCACTGATGCAATCTGTGTACTACAAGAGTAATCAGACACAGCAAACTGAACCTCATCCACCTCTTTTGAATGCTTTCGATGCGTGGGGTCTCGACAAGTCAGTCCATTCATTTTGCTCACAGAAGCTCCTGAAATTTTCCTCCGTCTTGAACTCTTTGACACAGTTTTCTTTTTGTCGTCATTTCCCAGCTCTGAATGTACAAGGTTTACATGACCTGCACGCCCAATGCAATTCTCATTCATTTTTTTAAACAGTCTTTGTCTTAAAGTTGCTTTTTGTTCTACAAGGAAATCAGAACCCTCTTCTTTTGAAGTAGGAGATTTAGGTGAAAACCTTTGGCTTTTCTGGCCTGCTTTCGAGCCTTTCTTCCCTTGTGCTTGTGGATGGTCAGGAGGGATAAACACATCATTTGAATCTATACAATTACAGACTCTGGAACAAGTGCAAGGAGAAGTAGTGTCAGAGTCAGAGCATAGAGCTGGGAGCATCTCACTATGGCTTATGCCCTCGAGTGTCTCCATGTTATATCTGTTTTGCCTTTTTGCCGAGCCATGGAACGCAAAAGCATTTTCAGATAATGACTGAGCATTGATGCCAAGCAAAGGGCCCACTGCACAAGTTTCTGGGTCAACCTCAGACATTTCACACTCTGTGCCTGTAGAGCTTCTTCCTCGCGAATAAGACCGTCCTCTCCTCAACCAGATCTTCTCAAGATGGTCTAGCTGAGTTGGGGGGCATTCCGCCATATTGTCAAGACCAGAGTCAGCTTCCTGGGGAGGCTTCTGTGAACCATTCTTTGATGTTTTGGCTCCCTGAAGCATCTTTTTAGACATACGCTGTTTGAGATGCCTCCTTTGTGTAAAGACATCATCTTTAACAGTTTGTGTGTCTGTAACAAAGAAAGCTTAGAATTATGGGAAACATGCAATTTCATGCAATATGAGATAATCACAAAGATATTTATCAGAATATTGTAGCATAAAGCTTACCTTCAGCTGGAGACTTGGACACATCTGTTTGGACTTTTGATTTTTTTTGTGAAATTACCACAGCTTTTCTTCTAGGCTAAAAAAAAAAAAAAAAAAAAAAAAATTATATATATATATATATATATATATACATGTGTTGTAATTTTAATTTTTTTAAACCCAAATGAAAAAAGGTAATTTTTTTCCACAACTACTACCGTGACCAAAACAGACGTTGATGCATAATCCTCACTGATGGTAACATTCATATCAGAGTCTACAATGATCCTCCCTCCTCTCCAGTACTCCAGTGGTGGTTTGATAAGTCGGCCACTGCGGGAAACTGTTGCATCATGGGACTTGACACTGATAGTAGGGCTAACAGAAGCTGCAACAAAAATTTTATTTATTTCCTGTCATTTTACAATTTATCTATACTGTATACTTTATTTGACAAAACTAAGAGACTCACAGACACTGTAGTTGGGCTGTTTTGAAGTCAGTTTTCTTGAGGGCCATTTCTTTGATTGTTCACAAGGTGCTGAGAAGTTCCTTTTCCGAGTTTTTTCAGAGCTGAAATTAAGTTATACATTTGTCAATATGACGTAGTCATGTTTCAAACAAGCCTAACCTGAATTTTACAAGATAACCCAAAATTCATAGACAACATGCCTTCCCTGCTCAGCCAAAAACGTATTCAAGTATTCCTTCCACATTTCTGGAAACCCATTGAGAAACTTCTTCAAAAACCACAAAGGAAATGCTGAGAAAGAAATATCTGTTAGATTAAAAAAGTATATAGAAGCTGGACAAATTCAGGCTGAGAACATGCATCAAGTAACTATTGTGCTTACGTGAATTGTGGAAGTGTGACATTTTTCCAATAAGAACATAGATACTGCCTGAATCAGTCTTAACTACGTTTGTTGAAACTCGTTCAGTGATGTAGCTGCTGTGCCAAGGTACATTGTTGTCTCTGTGAAAAAATAGTTTTAAAAAAATACAGCGAATAGTCAAAAATACAGATAATTTATTATCATGGTAAATAAGGAGGGAATGCCTAATAAAACATTCCTGTAATTATTTACACCTCACATCTACATTATAAAAAAATAAAAATGTTGGGTGCAGTTTAACACCACAAATCAAAGCCACCATGATAGAAAGGAACTTACACACGGACACCATCAACAAGAAGTTCTTTGTTTTGTTGCAGCTTCAAGACCCATTCCCTTAAATGAATCCCCTTTACCTTAAAATCAGGAGACAATGAAAAGCATAACTTTATAAATTGGGAAATCCAGTTTTTTTTATAAATATATTTTAACAACTTCATTGCAACATGAAAAATTCTTTCCCCTTTACCATTCTTTAATTTTTATCAAAATGAATTTATAACCTGATTCATTAAATTACTTTACACATTTATGTCCACTTCAAAGGAGAGAAGAATGCTCTTTCCTTACACTGGCCTTTGCATTTTGAGCTTCACCGTTTTCTTCCTTTCTGCTCCGTTTCTTGCATTTGAAGACTGCAGCTTGCTTTCGAGGTATAGAAAAACGAGGAGAAAGTTGCAGGAGAGAATCATCTATTACATTAGAAAAGGCTTGATATGGTTTTCCACCATGGCTGCTGGAAATAAGCTCTGGTTTCTGGGGTTCAGCTTGGCTTTTGGCCACACCCAGACCCTGGATAACATTCACAGTCCATCTTTCTTCATCCTTAGTTCCATCTTCTGAATCACCTTTTATACTTGCCTCACCAAAAACACGACCGCCTATAAAGCAACAAGATTGAAGGGAATGATTGAAGGCTTCAGTGAAATAAGATATAATAATGTTGAGGGACATTACCTTTATTTTCAGTATGTTGTGAACTTCCGACACAATTGTTAACATGCCTCTGCCTTGACCATCCCACCGGAGCAGATTTTTCTGAAGACAAACGCTCCAGCAACACATAAGGCTCTGGAAAATGCAAAACAACGCACTTCTTGAATTCAAAATACATACAATTAATACACACAGAGCATTAATTTACTTAAGCCTACTTACAGCCCTTCATTTTTATTACTGTAAATTAAATAAATTTTTAGTGTTTTTACCTTGCTTAGACCAAAGGAAACACGTAAACATTAATTAGAGTACAGTCAACACAGGGGTAACGTTGGTGTTTACATTCTAGCACTGTACAGTACAAAATCTGGATTTACGCTTACATTTTCTGAGTGAAAGAAGTTTAAAATGAAATGAAAATGTTTTAGGAGAATATTTGTGGCATACTTAGGGTTTAGACTACAAAAATAGGCATTTTTAACCGGGGGGATCAATCGGTCACACGTGAACACACCACTGCACACAGTGTGAACAGCACCAAATTACTCCTCTACATTTAAACCCATTCACCAATTGAAACAGGGCCCGCCATGAATTCTGCACCCGTGTGGAGAAGTGTGTGGAGACGGTCTCGGGGAGCAGTGTGTGGGGACGAGGAGCAGCGTGTGGGGAGCGGTGTATGGGAACGATACTTACTCAGGGTACCTCAGAGGCTCCTGCACAAAAATGAACTTGTGGTGTGGTTAAAAAAAAAAAAAGACTAAAATGCCAATGCCACCAAATTATCTTTTTATAACAGTTATAATCTAGTTTATTATATTTTGTATGGAAATTTCACTGAATTTACATGCGTGTTTGTTAGTAAATATATTTTTTGTAATAATTAAGCACTACAACGCCTGAAAAATAACATATTGCGTCCAAAAAAGTAAATGTGGAGGATATTTGAAGTTTCCACAAACAATTAAGTTACCGTAAGTCCCAAGAAAAAAAAAAAATCCACAAACGTCTGAGGCCACAAACTCTGAACCGCAACTTCACTGAAGAACATCCTAAATTAAAGGTTCAAGCAACGTACTTGACTTGCTGGAACTAGAACTTGAGCTTTAGAAATTTTAGCTCTTCTATTTTAAACTTGTCTTGACATAAGTTATGCTCGGCTCAAAAGGACAGCACAGATTCAACTTGATCATTTTATCCACATGCGGATATATCTAAATCCAGTACAAATTAGCAGTTAGCCACAACAATTTTGCATTTCCCCAACCATGGATCTCACAAACAACAAAAACAACAATCCGTTTATAGGACAAGTTAACCCTTTGTAATGGAATGCATGAAAAATATGACATCACTAACCATAATTCAAACTGCTATTAACATTTCTTGAAAGATCTGCAGTGGCAGGGAGTGACTCGGCTCTAACTTGCCAGGTTGTCTTCTGGGCCTCGGGAGGTGAAAGTGTGCGCACATATGTGTCTTGACCATCCTTCACAGCATCTCCATCTGGTGACTGATACATCTTCAGTTGTAATGAGCCATTATTTTCCATCTGTACATATTTTGAGTTCTCTTTGCTGTCCACAAGGTTCTGCTGTTTAAGTTTTGCCTTCAGTCGGGCAAATACTTTAGCAGGGGTGTCAGCGAGCTTCAGTACAGGGGGAAATGGTACTTGGTGCTCAGAAAGCTGCTGCTCTGACACAGTGGCAATGATACTGCTCAGCTCACAGGGAATGTGTGGTCCGGACTCTGCTGCATTTTCCACCGTCGAGTTCAGCACTAAGGTGGCTCGTGGTCCAGCTCTTCTGTCTGCTGTCACAGCAATTTTAAATGGTGGGGGGCAATCATGACCTGCCTTGGCATACTGTTGGACAGGAGTGCCATGATGAACTTTGACTGGTGAATGATACATCTGCTTTGAAGCCAAGTTGCCAGACCCAATCATTTAGAGTTGTACGATTCATCAGCAATTACCTCTCAGAAAGCTGAGAAAGAAAATGACAAAGTGTGTGTCTTTTGTTTCATTTCATATATACATCAACAGCCCTCAAATCCAGACACTGAAACTAGTTTCCAGTCCTGCATTTTGTGAATACTTGCAGGAATTACGTTATATAGCAAATCAGTTTTAAATGTGATTTAAAACTGATTTTAAAATACAGATTTTCAAACACAGATACACAAAACTCTAGCTGAAAACAAAATACACAAATAAGTTGTCGTAACATTAATACGAGCTGTACAACTTTACATGCACTTGAATGTAAAACTCTACAGCTTGCTAAACTTTACTTATTCCTATATTTTTTTTTAAATAGCCAAAATGTTTACGCAATACTCACGGGTTAAATGCCGAGAAAAAATTCCACACTGTTCACTCTGTTCTCTGGAGTGTGTACGTACGACAAATAAACACTTAACTTTATAACAACACTAGCGCTTTTTTGTTCGTAGTTTTTTAAAGCATTGAAGCGGTGGGTCTTGCGAATACATTGTGGCTATTAAAATAAAGTTATATGACTAAGTAAAGTTTAGCAATGAACACAGAAACCGGGTGGTACCACTTGCGGTTCTGTGGTTCGAATCCACGACCTTCTGACCACATGGAAACCACCAGGCCACCTGCCGCCCAGCTGTCTCATTACTCCAATAGCACGCAACTACGCACAACAGTTTCAAACTCATTTTCGTTACACCCGTTTATTTCTGCTGTGCTAATGGAACATTAGTCGATTACTCTACTGACCAACAGCGAACAACAGTAAATACGCACAGCACAACGAAATTGACAATCCAACAAAAACATGCTGAAACCTGGCCTTTCTTTAAAATATACAAGTACTGCACCAAGCAATGTTGTTAGCCACCTGGGTAATGCTAATTTCGCAAACTTACCCAAGTCTAGCGTTAGTCTAACGTCCGCTGCCTCAAAGCAAATCCGCATTAGATATATGTGATCACTACACTGCAGAACAAAAGGACGGCAAACATTTGTTAATGTTTGAAGAAATGTGCTTTGCTAAACAGACTCATTTTAAGTAGTGGTTTCGTTAACGAGTCCGTCGCAGGCGGGTCTTTTTGAATCGCCCTACCACCGTGACGTCATTCCTGTCACGGATGACGCGACCTTCCTGAATCAGTTTCAACCGATTCACTTAAACGGTTCGCTTCGTTGAATCGAATGTCTGATTCGTCGGACTCTTATGATATTAAAGCGTTTTAGCGTGACACTTTATGAATTTAAGAGATGTAGATGTGTAAAAAAAATTTCACACACAAGGCGCCTATAACACGAAAGTAAACACAGCGAATGCAATCCAATTGGGCATTTTAATCAGTTCCAAGAAAAAGGGTCGATCCCAAAGAATGAATAAACATGCCTCTCGTTTTTAGGTTGGTAGTGGCGGTCAGTAAATTAGTGTTGGGAAGGATCATTTTATCGACTCGGCTCTTTGAGTCTCGTTCAGCAAAATGAACGAATCTTTTTTCGAGTCATCGTTCATTTTAGCAAAATATAATTAAAATGT
>JBBMFX010572963.1:0-14654 GCA_037832545.1 Rhabdalestes septentrionalis | reverse complement strand
TAAATCATCTAAAACATAATTTTAGAGAGGCTTTAAAAAGCCACAATTGGCACTTTCTCCACCATGGTCAAGCTAAATTATAAACTGAACTTCTTTCTTATTAAATACAATCAAATATTATCATTTAAAAGTTATCATTTAAAATATCATTCAAAATATCTGTTTTCCTCTAATATATTTCATCCAAACATAGTCATTCTTGTCACACCTCTTAATCACCTTATGATTTTTTGATGCACTTGCATATTATTAACAATTTGGATCATGTTTTGCCCCCTCCAATCATTGGTTGGTTAGCTCAGAGACACGCTATGGGGCCATTCACAGTTACGTCACACACCTTAAACATTTTTTAAGAGTGTTTGAGTGATTCCAAATCTGAAGTTCAATTCAGTCTATTTAACCCTTAGAACATTTCATTTGGATGCAGCAAAGATAAAGGAGTGAAGACTGGGGGATTCAGTGCAACTTAGAAATTGAACTGTGACAGATCAGCTCAAACTAAATGTGACCACTTAACCTCCACCTGCACCTAAAAGGGGAAATATTATGCAAAATGCACTTTTTGCATCCTTTTGTATTTCCATTTTTGTCTCAACTGCTCCTATAAAAACTCCAAGCCTGACAAAACACCCATCGGTTTTCTGTGAGTCAGTTAAAAGATTTTGGTGCCAGGAAAGCTTAAATGAGCTGTTTGGACGGCTCCCTATTCCTGAGTCAGAATATAGAATTTTGCACAGAACCACCACCCTCCTATCAAGCCTCCACCCACTAGATTAGTTGACAATCCACCATTTTGTCCGCTTTTTTCGTGAGCACGCATAAGACACCTAGCAGTACAGCTACAAGGAAAGGCAAGTCATGCATGAAGCGTTGCTCAGGGTCATACATATAAGGGTGGACAGCGCCCCTGTTTTCTTCCATTTTTATGTGTGATAAACATGCAGCAAGCATGAGATGGGTGAGATGTGGCCAGCAACAGGTTATTTGCATAAAAGTGACAGAGCCCTTAAATGGCTCATTTTGAAAGGGACTGAAATTGCCAAGAACAGAGCTCTTTATGTGAGAGTGAGACTTGTTATAACATTATAACTTGTTTAAAAAGAGGTAGATTTTGTCCATTTTAAAACAGCAGAGTGGATTCTGGGCAGTCTGGAGAGATTTTGGTTCAGGTAGAGGTTTAGTGGACACGTGGAACCACCAGAGGGATCTCTGGGTTTGAGAGGTTAATGTTTGGCTGATATCAGCACTCATTCGGATGCTGAAGATCATAAGATGACTCTGCATGTTCTAAACTGGGTTGTTCATCTGAGGGACATGTTATGTGCAAAGTGCTGTTGAGAAAGGTGATTAAAGGTGACAATCTGAATAAATGCAGAGTGTATAATTAAAAAATAAAAATATAACACACACTTTAAAGCCCAACCAGACTCCTGTGAGTGACAGGTCTGCAGATGCTTTGCTCTAAAGATCTCTAAAGGGCGGTTTTGTTTATCTGCATTGACAGAGGAAGTGGTTTCTGCTGCTTCTCAAACCTGAGTTCTGCATCCGGCAGGAAACACCACGCTCTGACTGGAAACTTTAACCAACTGCCGACAAACATAATGTAGGTCACAACTTGATTAGAAGAGAGAAAAACCTCTTCTGTGGAACATCATTTCAGACAAACACCCGCTAAAGACTGGAGCTGCCCATCTCTCTGTGTTCTACTATTCATTATGGCTCAGTTTCTGACCACAGAAATGTTTTTGCGTGGGGGACCAGCCCTGCCATGTCATTGTCATTGCTTGGCAGAGAAAATACACAATCTATTTCAGGACCTTTCTGGTTCAGTTCCACTGATTAAAATAAGAAACAGGAGGGTTATTAACGTGAGCAGGAGCACATGGTGTATCTGCAGGAAACTTCCTCCCTGCTTTTCATTTTAGGCACTCAACCTGGCCTCTTCCTCTCACAACCTGTCAGACTTCCTGTGAACAAATAAAAAAACCCATACTGGTTCAGGTGCCCTAGTGAGCATCACAGCGAAGATCTGCACTGTTACCCTCTGAACCTGGACTCTGGACTTGGTTTCAGTCAACAGGTCAGACATAAACGGGACTAATGTGACCGAGCGAGAGAAGTTTAGAACCTCATCTACATCAGTGTGGATACCAAACCCAGAAATTTTACCCAGAGCTCTGGGTGAAGACAAAACCCGGTGATCCCCTAATAGGAGGGGTCTAACACAAAACAAGCTTGGATGAAATTTGAACGTGCCCCAGGAAGTGGTTGTGAAGCATAGCTGGAGCCAAGCATGAGCAAGAGGTGGTTAGAAATCTCTGGAAAGTAGGACTAACTGGACTGGACTGAACCAGACTTGCACCCCTGGAAACCTCTACAGGTGCAGGATTACAGATCACATTTCACTAAGACCACAAAAAAATCCAAATGGGCACAAAAAAAGAGTCAGAAATCGAGCAAACGTCTCCACAACCTGAAGAGGAAGAAATGTCTCAATCCTCTCAGAGGAACTGCCCCGCTGACAGTGCAGGAGAAACACCAGAAGATGGAAACAACCCTCTGAACACGTACAAGTGGCACACAGGGGCGAAGAGTGAGGCAGCGGGTCAGGGCACGCTGGAGAAGCTGGAGAAAGGAGCTGCAAACAAGTGGAGCAAAATGCAAAACTGGAGAAAAGCCCTGAGCGAAGACTGTGCAGAAAAGTCATCTTCCTCCACACCTAAAGCAGGAGAAAACCCTGCCAAGGCAGAGAAACCACCAAGTTCCAGGAAGAACCCGTTCCGCAGGGCTTTATCAGAGCCACCTGGTGCCCTCCTGTCCTCTGTCCTGTCCCCATCCACCTCAGCATCTGGAGCATGCTGTGCAGAGGCTTCTGGAGAAGCAGCTCAGAAAGGAAAACTGCGAAAATACCTGCAACAGGTGTCGCAGAAACTCAAACGGCAACGACTGCAGCGTAACAGCAGCCCCATCACAGAAAATGGTGAGAAACATTTGCAGATCTCTGGGTTCCAATAAAGAGGGTCGGGGTAAGAACAGTTTAGTAAGTAAAATAATAAGCGATTTTTTTAGTGTTTATGAGCGGCCCCTATCGGGCATTTTTTTGCTAAAAAAATATAAAAGCAAGAAAAAAACTCTTTCTTCAAAAATGAACATGAAGTGAAGAGGAATGTCCAGAATTATGACCGTAACTAAGAAGCAGCCACAGACTTTCTAAACAATAAACAAGATCATATCTCCACCCTCACATCAAAGAGGTCCAAGCAACATGGTTACACAATGTTCAAACTAACACACACAATAAGCCGACCAATCAGGACACTCTGGAGTGACTCTACCAGTTTAACTTTTTTTTTTACCACTTATTTATTTTAAACAAAAAATACTTGTCGGTTAAACAACAATAAGAGAAAATACGTCAAATTAAAAAAATGTCCTTAATAAGACAGAAATAATATGAAACTATTAACTATTAACTGGTTAAACACTAGAAATGAATTTCGTAGCAAAAAATATAGATTTTTTTTCATTCTGTGGATTAATCAAATCCATCAGTACTAAGTTCTGGTGATATTTGTTCAATAAACCCAGCAGAACCTTCTGTAACCTGCTTCCAAATTTTACTCTTGATTAACCAATCTTTACAGCAGTGGTGGGGTTTAAAATGTGAGTTTGCCTTGCCAATGTAAAGCTTATTTAGTTACAGATACTCTTCATTACAGTCTAGCTTTAAATAAGCAAAAATATTTAGTGTTCTTTTTTTAAATCAAGTGAGTAACATGCAAATGTAGAAAATATCAGTTTGTGCCAAAACTTTGGACTGGTGACCCAGATTGGACTTCAGGGTCTTTCTAGTAAAGTGAGGAATTTGGGGATGTTTGTTATGACAGTGATGGATTATAGAAATCTGATCTGATTCATGGTCTCGGGTCATATAATTTAACCCTTGTCTAATTTTTTTAAAATTGTTCTTTGATGTGTTTGGGGTTTTCTTTCTAACAATTAGATGTCGTTTGTATGGAAACGTCGCCAATTTCTCCCGAACCTAGTCGACTCTCCTGGACCCCCCAACATGATATTGCTGTCTGGGACATCAACAACTGCGTTCTGCAGGACGGACAGATCATCATCCCTCGAGAGGAGGAGGTACAAACATACACACACGTATACTCACACAGACACACACTCCCAATTAACATCACTTACTCCTCTCTCTCCTCTTTCTATACCCTGAGATGAATTTTAGGATCCAAGTTGAAGTTTTTATTTTGTTATGTATGCCAGTGTACTCTCGAACATGTTTCTAGAATATCACAAATCCTGTAAGAGGTCCAAATGGTGTTTGATTGAAGGAGCTGGATGTTGTTTGAACACATGAAGCCCAGCTTGTTTTTGAGGTCAATTATGTCAGTTGTATGTGTGGCGTGTAAACCCTGGTGTGTTTCTGCTCCAACAGCCAGTGCTGCGTATGAGGAACCGTGCGAGCAGCTGTCTGTCCAGCCTCAGCCTGCAGAACCTCAGCGAGAGCCACACCAACCTGGGTGAATGTCTTGTCCCTCACTTATGTCCAGTCGTGATTAAAGAGCACTTTATCTTCTAAACCAGGCCACAAATAACCCACAGTGTTTCAGATCTTGACAGGGGCAGAGCCCTGCAGTGTCTCTGGCCTGGTTACAGCCCTAAGCTGACCTGCCCCTGCCTTTAAATCATAGATAAACGGACTGACTCTGATACTCTGTGGAGGAAATAGCTGACGTGATTCTGCTAACGTGTGGCCATCAAATTGTTTCCTCTATATTCTGGGAGATCGTATCATCGCAGCTGGGTGTTCCAGACCCTCAGTCAAATGCTGCATGTTCTCCCTCACAGGACTGACTGGTTCTTAACCACTTTTATGAGCCTGATTTAGACACCAAGAACCAAAGGCTGATCCAGTGCTTCAAAGATGGGTTTCAGGAGGTGGATTGTTTGTGGCGGGGGTCTTGGTAAGCAAAGGTTTTTAATTCTGTGGATTAATCAAGTCCACCAGTTCTCCATCTAGTTTGAAAGGAGTTGTTTTTGTGATATTTCTTTAATACACCCGGCAGTACATTCTGTAACCTCCTTCCGCACAATTCCTCTCGATTAACTAATCTATCCAGTAGTGGTGGGGATAAAAATGCAAGTTTTACTTTGTCCATTTAAAGCTTTTTCCTTAGAGATACTCTTCTTTTCAGTTAACTTTTAATTAGCTTTTTAATAGAAATTAACATTGCCAGGTTTTAAACGATGTAGCAGCTGCAAAGGGCTGAAACACTGTAGCTCGGCTTAATGTTCAGACCACATCCTGTCTTTTTCTCAGTTTTGAGCAGATGCTGATCTGATTTCAACACCATAGAAACCTCTGTATTTACTCCAGAACAAGAGTCATTTGTTATTAAATTATTAAAAGAAACAGTAGTTTACAGTGTAAGTAGTATAATATATCATATATAATATACCACACTGTTTATTCCACTAATTGTTTTTGCCTACTTATCCATTTATTTCATGAACTGGAGATTTTTGTTCTTATTCAATTCTGGACACTTGTAGAGTGAACAATTATAAATTAAGATCAAATAAAACAAGTTTCCTTCCTCTCTAATAACTACTTCTGTAGAGATGCAGAGTCAAATTCTTTATTATCATTAAAATTTAAATGTACTTATTATCTGTTTCATCATTCAATAGTTAGTTAAATATCTAATTCTTCTCATGTGATCCACATCATAATTATATTATATAGTGTGGGCAGCTGAATGGCCTTGTGGTTAGGGACCCCTGCAACCAGAAGTTTGTGGGTTCGAATCCCATCTGCTAGAGTCACTACTGAGGTTACCTTGAGAAAGGTACCGTCCCCACACATTACTCCAAGGGCACTCCTCAGTGTTGACAACCCCCTTCTTCACCTAGGGAATGAATTAAATGCAGAGAAAAACTTTCACTTCGTTCACACTGTGTGCTGTGGTTTGTTCATGCATGACTATAACTGTTAATACATCAAATCATTAGCTTTTTGTAGGTCAGTAGTGATGAATACAAATATTATTTTGCCAATAAAGGAACTCAAATGGTGAATATACATTATAAAAATGTGGAAATGTGGTAGTGAATGTCCAAACTACAGACTGTAATCAGCGTGCTTGTTTGAGTTTGAGTGTGTTGTAAAGGGGAAATGACTGCGTTTCCTGTGATGGTTTAAATTAAACTGCTGTTTGATGCAGCAGGTTGATGATCTCTTCACAGATCACACTATGTGCAAAAAATTGAATAAATGTTTAGATGGTATTCAGGCTTCTGTTCCCAGGGGAAGATTTTACTTCTCATTACAGTATTTTCTTTGTTTGGTCAGAAATAAATAATCTTTACATGTGGAGATAACTGAAGTCTGACTTGTTTCTCCTAAACCCTGCTTTAGAAGAATAAGAAAAAGCAACTTTAAACAGAAGCCCTTCTGCTGTTCTCACCAACTTTGCTTCTCTTTAACAAGCTTACAGATCTCAAAACGGTCTGACAAATTTCAGACAAATTTCAGACATTGAACAGGCTCATTGATGTGACAACCAAGTTTTCTTTTGGATCTTGTGGTTTATCTGAAAATCTCATAATCTGAGACAAACTGGATCTGTTTGAGATTAGAGCTCTTTCTTGGGGGATGACTTTAAAAAGTTTGGGATAATGGTCAGAATCTCATAGTAATGTTAGAAGCTCTTATTCTGAACTTTAATTTACCCTGGGTTTTTAGCTTTGCGAACCTAATCTAGTCATGGTTCTAGACAACGGTGGGCAATATGATATCAGAAATCATATAAGCAAACATCAAAATACCTCCCCTGTCTTCAGGAGATCCTCACTGATGCTGAGAGTCCTGACTCTGACCTTCAACCTCCCAGGGTGTTAACATTCTAGTGTTGGTGTGTTCTAGCTATCAGGTGGAAAACTGGAAGACCTAAAAAAGAGATTACAGAATGACAACATGGTTTGAGGTGACTTTGCGATTCTTAGGCCCTGCAATTAGCACAGTGCATATTGGTGGGGTACAAAACGTCTATCACTTGTTACATTAGCATCATAGCTCCAGATCTAACTGAAAACAGGCAGATCAAAGAAACTGAACTACCTTGTGTTTTGCAGAATGCACCCCAGACCACATACCTCCTGCAAGTGCTCCCAAATCCAAAGGCCAAGTTGGAGGAGTAAAGGTCAGAATCTGTTGGTAAATCTCTAAAGTTCAGCATATCACAATGTGCATCACTGCAGATAAACTGTCACCAGATCAGCCTGGCAGGTCCACATTTCAGCACCTTCATCCAGTTCTCACTCTTTTCCTTGTTGTGTTGCTAGGCAAAGATCAAGCGTCATTTACAGAGTGGCCAGAAAAAATTGAGCAGCACACAGCTCAATACTGTTGGACTGGCTGGAAGGTAGGGTTTTGTTCCTCATGCCAATGTTGAGACCAAATCCCAATGAGGATGATCAAAGTTTTATTTGCTGTCAGGTACAGATCATTGTCTGTCTCTCTGGTTTATCAGGTCTGGCTCTCGGGAATCCCTGTCGATTCCTGTGAGTGTTGCTGAAAGCCTGGATCTGAGTGCAGACCGCACCACTGTCGTCAGGCCGGTGCACAGTTCCATTCTTGGGGAGAAGTACTGCTTCGAAGTGATAAACTCTGAGAACAGCCACTGTTTTGGGTGCAGTTCAGCTGCAGAGAGAGACCGATGGATTGAGAACTTGAGACGTGCTGCTCAACCAAACAAGGTACTAAACACACTGTGAATTTTGCCATTATTTCATTGATTGGTCCGACGTTTTTCTGACTGGATGGTGAAACTGGTAAAATTGATTATTCATTTTAGGACAACTGTGAGCGCACAGAGAACTCCCTCAGCCTGTGGGTTAATGAAGCTAAAGATCTTCCACCAAAGAGGCGCTACTACTGTGAAGTTCACCTGGATGGCACTCTGTTTGCTCGTACCAGCAGCCGTGCCGTGGGCAAGTCATCCCATTCATCTCATCAAGGGAGTGATGGTGCCACAGGTGGGGGTGCAGGCGGAAGTGGAAATCAAGGTGGATGCCAACTCTTCTGGGGGGAGCTGTTTGAGCTGGACAATCTCCCCCCTGTCTCACAGGTCACTCTGCACCTATTCCGTGATGATGACCCCAAGAAGAAGCGGCACTCAAAGGATGAATCTGTCCTGCATCCTCTGGGCAGTGTGGCCCTGTCTTTGGCGGAGATAAAAGGACGAGCTTTCCAAGAGAAATGGTACCCACTAATTCCCTACAAACCTCCCAGTACCAGCGGAGTGAAAGACCAATTGGGACCACAAGCTTCGCTTCGTATGAAGGCCCGCTTCCAGAACCTACTAGTGCTGCCAATTGAAAAATACAAGGAATTTGCAGAATATGTAACTGTGGGTTATGTAGAGATGTGCAGCAACCTGGAACCTCTTCTGAATGTCAGAGACAAGGAAGAATTAGCAGGAGCTCTTGTACATGTGCTTCAAAGCATAGGGAAAGCAAAGGTAGGTCACAACTGACATGCATGTGTGAAAACAATTACCAGTTTAGGAACATTTCTTGGACCTTTTAAGCATGTCAACACTTCTTGTATCTACAGGAGTTCTTGATTCACCTGGGCAGCACTGAAGTTCAGCGTTTAGGAGAAAATGAAGCTCTAATTTTCAGAGAGAACACTCTGGCTACAAAAGCAATAGATGAGTACATGAAGCTGGTTGGGCAGAAGTATCTTATCGATACTCTTGGTGAGGAATCTTTTAGATCAGAAGCTTCTTTCAATTTATAGGATGGTTCTCTGACTGCTCCACCTATTTTCTCCACATCTCCTTTGTTCCCATTGGCTTCATTTCTGTGCCGTTGAACAGGGGAATTCATCACTCGACTCTACACTTTATCAGAGAGTTGCGAGGTAGATCCACGGAAATGCTCTGCACCTGATCTGTCCATCAACCAGCAGCATTTAAAGAAGACTTGTGGGGAAGTGGTGCAGCAAATTACTGAGATGCACAGGTTGGAGAAAAAATATGTTGTAATAGAAATACTCATTCAATGATAGACCTAGGAAAATCTAATGCAAAGTATAATAACTTGCTTTTCATGTTGATCAGAACTAAGGGCTAAGAACTAAGTTGTATTTACCATACCATGTTCCTACTCTGGTGTTTGCAGTTCCTTTCCTGTGGAGCTGAATGAAATCTTTTCCAGCTGGGTGTCAGACTGTGAGGAATGGGGACGTGGAAAAATCGGGCACCGGCTCATTACGGCATCTCTGTTTCTGAGGTTCCTCTGCCCAGCCATCCTCAGCCCTTCA
Organism: Rhabdalestes septentrionalis; assembly: GCA_037832545.1. Lineage (NCBI taxonomy): Eukaryota > Metazoa > Chordata > Actinopteri > Characiformes > Alestidae > Rhabdalestes > Rhabdalestes septentrionalis. Next base: position 5,305 of record JBBMFX010572963.1, on the reverse strand, counting down.
CTGTTTGGACTCACGCAACCCTACCCTGAACCAAACACCCTTCGTACCCTCACTCTTACCGCAAAAGTCATACAGAATCTGGCCAATTTCACCTTGTGAGTAAACCACAGCTTTTTGTAAATTAGATAATGCAGACACAAAGTATTCATGCACTTCAGGCAGGCCAAGCTTATGATGATATTTGGCAAACCTGTCATATTCACTGCCTCTATTGTAGATTTGGGGAGAAGGAGGAATATATGCTCTTCATGAATGATTTTCTGGAACAGCACTGGGAAATTATGACAGGTTTTCTCCAGAGGGTTTCAAATCCTGACAGTGAGCTGCACATGGCGCACTTTGATGGCTACGTTGACCTGCCATTACGCCTTGCGGTTCTTCATGGTCTACTAGTGGACATCATCTCTCCCATGAAACAGGTGGGAATCTTGGGGAATTAACTGTAAAACCACCGAAGCCCGAGGCTTTTCTGTGTTCAGTCTCATCAGTTTGCTTCTATTGAAACCTTAGTTGACCAGATCCAAGACTGTCAATTCAATAGTCAATAATGTTCAGTTTTACATCCACAAAAATTTCTCCTGTTTTATACCTGTAGTTTGTTTCCTACACTGGGCAAGGATCTACAAGACAGATCTTAACAACACAGGTTATTGATCATTTGGAAGCAAAATCATTAAATCGTTTGGTGCTAAGCCTGTTGCCTTTGTGTTTCCCTCAGGAAACAATAGACAACTTACAACCCCTTCCATCAATCCTGAACCAGATTACAGAGCATCTTGGTCCAAATGCTCCCAGAATCGCATGCAGCAGGTGAGCCAGTCTGCCGTTCCAACTAATTACATGAGCTTCTTGGAAATTTGAACAGTATTGGTTCATTATCTACTGCAGTTTCAAATCCCTGTCACAGCCTGTGGCCAGCATGATTGTTCTAATTGTTTGCAATGTTCTCCTCGTCAAAGTTTCAGTCCTGGACAGCCAAAGCCCACATATGTTCCCCCACGAGACCTGCCAAAGTACAGTCCGCTGAACAAATCCCTGCAGCAACTTCCCACTGATCCCAAACCAATCAGCAAAGACCGACAGAGAAAGCAGGTGACAAGAACTCAGAGTGTTCCAGCACGCCACCAGCGCCAACCTTTAAAGAGACAGATTAGCAATGAAGATGTGTCCAGACAAGAGTTCCCATCTGAGGAGGGCGCCTCTCCCCCCATGAAAATTTCACCTCCACAGAATGTGAGCTGCTGCGTCTACTCATCTCAGTCAAGTCAAATTGTTGAGACAATGTTTTCAATATGTACACCCACCTGCCAACAGTCAATATTCTTTTCACCCCTGTGCAGACAGACAATGTTACAGCTCGACCTGCTCCTGTTCCTTGGATCCGAGACCCCAAAATAGTACCAAATCAGACACAACCTGAACAAGAGACAAGTCTGCTGGATAAGGTATATTCAAACAACATTTTTTTACTGTATTGTTCCTGACCCAGTCTGTGATGAGTGTTATAACAGGAGTCTGGTGCCTCCCCAGCATGGGCAGGAGTTATGTGACCTGCGCCTGGGAGTGGAACAAGTGACAGAGCGTGAGCTGGAGATGGCGAAGCGACTGGAGGATTTAATTGTCCAGAGTGAATACCAGAATGCGCAGCTTCAGGCTGAGATGCAGGAACTCCGGAACCTTCTGGCCATGCGTGAGGAGCAGCTCGCCAGTGCAATCTTCAGGTAAATACCTAGACGTGCGCGTACAAGACCACAAGTTTAGAACCATCTCTAAGGTGTAACATGAGCACAGAATAAATACATAAACACTGCTGGTGCTCTTTTCTGCAGCGACCCACCAGGCTCAATGCATAATTAACTTTTTAGAGACCATGTAAATTTGCTTTAGCAATGCATTTGCATATGTGCTGTCATCTCACAGTGAGAAGGTCCTGGTTTCTGGGTCAGGGTTCTTTCTGTGTGTGTATGTATGTTCTCCCTGTGTCTGTGTGGGAGCTCAGCGTGTACCTCACACTCCTTTTTAGGACAAGGAGCACAGGGGATAACTCAGTGCTCTGTACTCACTGAATGTTAAAGTGTGACCTACACTGAGCTGGATGTCATGCGGTCATCCTGTAATTTTGAGAATGTGTGAGATTAGAATAGGGAGGTTGCGCAGGGAATTGAAGCCATGCTGATTTGTGTCTCAGGCTTGAGGTGATCGAGGAGGAACGAGGAGAAGACGAGAGGAAACTCAGCGTCGCCTTGGCCGCAGCAGAACGTATGAATGTCTTAGTAAGTGCTGGAGTCTTTCTTATATTTTTATATATTTTTTTGACTTCCTGTTCCTGAACATGCAGTGCTGACAGTTTTCGTTTGTGTCTCCAGGAAGAACAGTTTGCCAGCATGTTAAAGGACATGCAACAGCTCACCGTAACCCGTAACGATGGCCTGAGGCCATCATACATTGCCACCTAACACGAGAGAGAATCAAACATTGTCTTGTTCTGTGTCCTGTGATCAAGCCTGTTCTGCAGCTTTTTATATTTTTAATGTGAGCACTTCTATCAATGTGTCCTCCTCTGCAACATTGGTCAAAGGAGACCATTTCATAAATGAAACCCACTGTATTTTGAAATGCCAGTCCTGTATGGGTAAAGGATCAGTTCATAGAACAATATCAGATAAACTGTTCTCAAACACTTTATTAGTCAAGATGTGTTTGGATCCAAATGTATCTTCAAATATATCTTCCAGAACTGGAGCAATGAGGCCAACGTTGCTAACACTATAAGTGAGCATTCAACCAAATCTTTTCATCCACAAAACCTGTCTGGACCCTTAAACCACATTCGACTCTTCATTAAAGTGGAGCACACTTGTGGACTCATGGTTTAGGGCACAGTGTGACTTGCTGTGAGCTGTAAAAATGAACTGGGTCCTAAACCACATCCACTGTCGATCCATCAGAATCTGCTGATTTTTGGTCTAACCTTTCCTGTAAAACACGAGTTGCATGAATTTTCAGTTTAATGATTAATTAATAAAAGATGGATGGAGACTCTTTATTACAATAGACTGTTACTAAAGCTGGTTACCAGAACCGTATAGTTGGGAAAAACACAGAAACCAAATGTATGGCCCAGTTTTTTGTATTTCTGTGACTAAAACTCTTTGTGTTGGGGATCTATGGTTCCATTCACTTCCACAATATCATACTCTCTACAATGAACTGTTTACACCAAACCCATTCTATACCTGTTCTATTTACACACATATTTTCGAAAATAGTTCTTCTTCTATAGTTTTATTGGCGATCGGCATCCTATAGGTTGTGGAGCATCGATTGGGAGTAGACATATTGACATATATATATACATAGTAAAAATTTTAATAAAATCATGTACAAATTCACCGTTTTCAAATATAGTCTATACAAATATAGTTTTCTCATATAGTCTGGTTGATTTTAAGAAAGTCATAAGGTGTTTCCATGCTGGTGGTTTTACTGCAGAGAAAGCGAGTAAACCTTCTAATGTCAGGCTAGTATGCCCTAGTGCTTTAACAGCTTTTAACATGTATTTCCTCTTTAAGCAATATAACATTGACAAGAAACCTCTCCTTTGTACTAATATGCCATTGTTTTTTGCCATGGTTTGTTTACTTTGGTTTTAATTATGGTCTTCATTTCATCTCTACTTAATGGCAAAACTAGATAACTTGGGTTTACTTTAAGAGATTTTTTGGCCAAGCAATTCACAACTTCATTTCCATCTACTTCTACATGTGATAATAAAACATACAGATTTGTCCCTATGACTAAGTCTAAAAATCTGCAGACAGATTTAAAGTTTAAAATACTAACCAAACTCCCCTGGAATCTGAACAGATGGTAAATGTATTTGGTCTAAAATTCATTATCCAAATCAGTGCTAAGAGAATAGCCAAAAGCTCCACAGAATAAACTGCCACGTGGTCTGGCATTCTTTGCTTAATGGATTTTTCAAACTGTGGAATGTTTACTACTTCTCATTTCCATCTGAATAGATCTTAACCATATCATTATCACTATCTCGAGCCCATCCAAAGCTGTTAAATGGTTTACACCCATGTTTCCAACATTTGTCTAGGACTGATTTAGGGTGGTCCTGTTGGTGTCCCTGCAGTGTTGTCCAGTATGTCATACGTAACTGGAGGCGCTGCAGTGACTAATGGCATTTCACCAACCTCCGGAGTTGATGAGTTCTTAAAAGCCCCACAGCACAAATGTAAATCCTGTGCCTGAATTACATCAAGTTTGCTAAGTAAAAATTAGCTGGTGACAAATATGCAATCCATGCATAACCTATGGCAGACCTAATTAAAGCAGTATAGATGTGTCAAAGAGATCTCATACTTGCACACCAGCTACTTAGACATCTCATAATATGAATAATTTTGACTTTCTGGATATGTTTTCCATAAGTTAATTTATGGTCCGTCCTAAAAACCTAATACTTTGAACTTGCTTAATTTGTTGCCCATAAAATGTCATTTGTACCTTAGTGCTAACTCGCATTTTGGAAAAATATATTGTGTGTTTTGTCCACAGAGAAATGGAAACCCCGTTTATTACCCCACTCCTCCACAGTTATAACCACTGTTGGTAATTTCTTATCCACTGTGAAATCATCACTGATCATGAAATATAAAAGGACTGCATAAACTATTCTGGGGGTTCCATTTTCTATGGAGTTAATAATAGAGTGGGATATCCCAACACTTACTGCTATATTCCTGTCCTGCAAAATATCTATACATTGTACAGGCTATAGATTCTAACTTAAGGAGAGACCATCTTTCCATAACATATCATCAAAAAACATTGCATTCACCAGTTCCTTGTTGGTCTGAGCCCTAAGGCTGGGTATTGTTGCAGATTTCCTGAATCGATCCTATTCCGATTTACAAGGTCACGATCCGATTCAATTCTCGATCTGATCCGACCTGATCACATTCAAATCGATTCGATTCGATCCGATATCCTTTTATTGACAGATTTTTTGTGTTTATGCTAGATTGGCTTGGTTGTAAATTGACTTAAGTGGAGGATATCCTTATGTTGATGGATTGTACTTCAATATTATCTGTGGGCAGTAGTTTGTGCAAAGAAGTGGTTATTTTATAATTCATCCAATCCAACATTATAGTATTGTCTTTTTAAATTAAAACAACTTCTGCACATGAATAACATGAATAACTCTAACTGTTGACAGGTGTGTGTGTGAACTGGTGTGTGTGTGTGTGGGTGTGTGTGTGTGTTGCCGTGTGTGTGTGTGTGTGTGTGT
>JBBMFX010572903.1:0-14656 GCA_037832545.1 Rhabdalestes septentrionalis | reverse complement strand
TTCTCTCTCTCTCTCTCTCATTCTCTTTCACCCCCTTCATTCTCTCTCTCTCTCTCTCATTCTCTTTCACCCCCTTCATATTCTCTCTCTCTCTCTCTCTCTCTGAACATATTAAACATGTGGCACCAAAAAATTTCTGAAAACATGTAGAGAATTAAGAAGGTACCATATAATGGTGTTTCCTACCTCCATCCATTTTCCGCAGCATACTCATAATAGCAATATTGTTAAATTCAACTCATTTAAAACGTGATGAATATGTTCTCGTGATGAAAAAAAAAATACATATAGCTCAATCAGCCACAAAATTACAACCACCAACAGGATGAAATGACACTGATCTTGTTGAAGTGTAAAGTGGTGAAAGATATCAGACAGCAAGTAAACAGTTTTGGAGTCGAACGCGGGAATATGGGTGAGTGAAGCATCTGTCTGGATGACTTGGTCAGAGCATCTCCAACACAGCAGGTGTTTTGGGAGGATCCTCTGTGCACAGTGGTCAATTTCTTCCAGAATTGGTCTGAGGAAGGACAGCTGGTGAAGCAGAACGGGCTCATGTGGGCTGAAGACTCACTAAAAGTCTTGTGGAGCGAATGCAGGCTGTCAGAAGAGCTGATGTTGCACAAACTCCTGAAAGAGTTCTTGCTGGCTCTGGCAGAAAGGGGTCAGAACACAGAGTGTAGCGCCCCCTGCTGTGAACGGGGCTGCATAGCTGCAGTCCAACATCTGTAGGACGTGCAGGACAAACTAGTCTGACTCACGGAGGCCACATCTTCTAGCTTAATAGACTTACAGGATGTGCTGTGCGGTCTTGGCACTTCTGCAGAGGTTTTGTGGAGTTCATGGAGGGATCAAAGCTGTTTTGGTGTCAGTAAGTGGACTTACACAATATTAGGCAGCAGGTTTAGTGTAATAATATACATGCAGAGGTACATGCTACTACAAGTACTAATAAGAATAAGAGGAAGAAAAAATCAGTACACAGTGTGTTTTGTTATTGCGGCTTTTTGCCGGTTAGAATCTTGAAAGAAACTGGTAAATGTGGAAAACCTCTGAAACCTGTTGGGGGCGTGGGGGGAGTTATTTCTGTTCCCCTGGTTAACCTCACTCTATTTACAGTCACAGCAGCGCAGGAATATGAAACGACACGATAACTTGTACATTGCTTTGGTGTTTATTGTAGTTTCATTTTCAGTTGAATTGCATGGTGGAATTCTTTTGAACACTGTTAAATGTATTAAGAAAAACAACTTTCAATATTCTGAGAAAGAAAACAAACCAAATGTGTTCACAAATACTTTTCTTGCAGTTGTAATAAGCTTCTCAATGCTTAGACTATTGAATCACAGAGGCCATTTATTTGGTCTCACTGAAGCCCAATGACTCCATCTGGTGTTCATTGGTGGACTTTTCAGGGTCGCTGGATAGTGGTGTAGGGATCACATGACATTCCACTGAAGAAAGAAACGTCACTGACCATGTGTGAAGTTTGTACAGTCGCGTAGTGCCTGGAAGTTGATTCTTCTGAAGTGAAGGGTGTTGTGGGGAAATTTGAAGGGGCTTTGTGTAGACCAACAAGGAAGTAGACCACAGACTCAGGATGTGGAACTTGGGAGGGTTCAGGGGTGGGTGGGTTGAGGGTGGCTCTGCTGGGTGCTGAGGAATAAGAAGGGCTCGTATCCAGAGGGCCGTCCAGTTTAAAATTATACAGCAGTAGGTGAGTGTGGCTGTAGGTGAGTGGTAGTCTTGCCCAGAAACCATATATATTAGAATAATCAATAACTTACAAATATAATCAATATTTTACAAATTAATAACTCATACTGATACATAAAAGTACATTTAAAAATCCATTATGCTGTATAAGGAGGTGGCATGGAAAACAACAGAGAAACACTGTCATAACAATGTAATAAACATGGCTGATGGCAAATGCTGCCATGACAGATTTTGTGCATTAATAATACAGCATTAGGTTACATTATTTACATATTTCCTGATGTTTGTCAGAAGTAAATGAGCTTGTGAAGTGACTAATGTGATGTCAGAGATTGTATTACATACATCCTTTAAAAGCACATGGCTTTCTCTCAACATCTCAGTCAATGGCCAAATGGGAAGATAGACACTGGTTTGTTGACCAAGAATGGAAAATAAATAGATCATAAATAAACTTCTAACACGGCCAATATTTATCTATCCCATGTATTGGCAAAGATATTCTGCGTAGAATCTATCTGAGTAGAAGTACTTGAAGAAACCTGCTGCTTAACCGGTTGTTCTGCTCAGGCTCCAAACAGGACTGAGTGCAGTTGGCTGATGGTGTTTGGTTTACTGACATTAGGTCCTCTTGGAGTATTCAGTGGAGTTGTGGGAGTTGATTGGACTTTAGTAAGCCCTGGTTGTGGTGCAGAACTTGGTTGAGTCAGTTGGCTCATCGACTGTAGACTCCACAGCAGAGGGGTCTGGAGTTGGTGTTAGACGGGTCACCTTGCCTGGAATAGCAGAACATCCAGTTAAGTTGTATTACAGTCAAAAAATACACAAAAAACTTATTTGCCTTAAAGTCAGTACAATGCATGAAGATCATTATTAAATTGTGACCAACATTAGAATGTTGTTTATCATTTAAATGACTATAACTACTTGAAAAGAAGTTTAAACTTGTACTGGAGTTCATTCAATTGAATGTACATTAAATACTCCAACTCCAAAATTTAACAGCAGGGAAATGAAAGGAATGTAAAATCAATACAGCAAAGGGAAACACTTCATACACATCAAACCAGACTGCATGGAAACATGTTAAAACATTTAAACAACAGAGTACGCAACATAAGACAATCTAATTCTAAACGTGATTTCCTTTTTTTTGTCCTTTTGCTGTGAAATAACATACACAGTGTCAGAAAGGACACCATCACAACATTTACACTCACTGGTACTACTATCAGGAGGAAAAAATACACTAAAATCACTTCTTACATTTTCTACTATTAAGATCACACACATCTGTCCCAAATGAGCAGTGCCAGCATCACAACATGATATTTCAGGGTGATGATTAGGACACTACAGTCTCATACAGTGTGTTTGTAATTTATAGTGAATCACCACGTCAGCTGGTCATGTGGTGTGTTACTAAGCAAGAGACAGGGAAGTTGCTGAGCTACTTCTCGACTCTGGATAAACACTACAAACAAATCGGCTCATCATGCATCAAGTGATAACAGTCAAATTTTGTATTGGCCATATTGAGCTTTTTTTCCTATTCTAGGTTAGAATTATACACACCATCACCAAAACATAGCCAAAACATTTAAACACAGCCTATTTCAAAACAATTTAATGCACACTGTCAGTTTCCCATTTTGGGAAAAAATAATCACGATGTGCTAAATGAAAAGTCGAAAACAGTCACAACTGGTCCAGGTCATTCTGACCAATCAGCACCGATCATGCCATGAATCACAGCTCACAGTCTCTCAAGCACAACGGTATAAAACAGTACGTAGAAATACATGCACATGTGCTTACACAACACCGATATGTCCCTTACCAATAGATTTTATACTGATTAAATTAAGTCAGTTGATGCTGTCAGCCACACTAGTGTTAAACACACATCTGCTAGGACATGTGTGGTTTCTGTCAGGACCTGTTTTAGGGGAGATTCACTAGGTGTGTAAAAAAAAAATTAAGCCAAAATACACATTTATTTTACGTGATGTTACTTTCTTCATCTATTTAATTAAAAATTGCCAATTGTTTTTTGTTAACAAATCAGTTGAGTGTTTTGAATCATTCAGATTTTTTGTTATTTAAACTGTTGTTTGTCTTTGTTTATTTGTTTGTTTTTTGGCACCAAAGTGCTGGAATCAAAACAATTAAAACTAGACACATCCATAGCAAAGATACACTAAAATATCACTTCTTACATCTTCTACTATTAAGGTCACACACATCTGTCCCAAATGAACAGTGTCAGAATCACATCAGCTGTATGTGTGTTGTGTGTATAATGTTTCTAAGCGACAGATAGGGAAGTTGCTGAGCCACATCTCGCCTGTGTGGAGAAACACTATGAAAAAAAAGGCAGTTGACAGAATTCTGTTCGTCCTGCAGCAAAAATAACCGATAACTGTGAAAATTCAAATAGAACCTAGAATAGGCCAAAAAAAACCCTAAATCTTTTCAAATTATACACATCATCCACAGGAAACACATTTAAACACTGTATATTTTCAACAGTGTCAGTGCACAATGTCCATTTTACACTTTGGGGAACAATAAAAACATAAAATGTGCTGAATGTTTAGTCTAACATGAACAAAACTGGTCCAGCTCATTCTGACCAATCAGCACTGATCATGTCATCAGTCACAGCTCACCCTCTTAGATCTACAAGCATGGCCTAAATCCATGGGCCTCAAAAGTATTCTTGATTTGGCACCAAAGACGTGGAACAAACTTCCCCTAACCATGAGAACTGCTGAGACCCTCACTGTCTTCTAACAGAGGCTGAAGATCCACCTCTTCCCTGAAAAAGTGAAATATAGAACATCTACACCACACATCAATGTGAACCAGCTCATCACAAACATGGCTCTCCTGTATCTTCTCTGTGTGATCTGAGAGGGTCCTGGTGGAGCACTAACTTAATTACTTTCTCTTGTAGAATCGAAGTCAGCGAGTAGCTCCAAGCCAGTAACAGAGAGTGGTGAGAGACGACAAACATTTCAGACTGATTTAAACGTTTTTAAACAGAACATTTTAAATACATATCCTGTGCTTCCAGTGATAAGGAAGTTCATTTTTTTACTCACCTTGTTTAACCAGCAGTAGAATCTCAGTGTAAACATCAGGACTATAAGTCCTCTTTATCCCACACCAATATGCTCCTGCGTCCTCTTTTCTAAGACTGGCAATGGTGACAGTGAAGACTCTGGTGGCTGTGTCGTCCTCCAGAGAGAATCTCTGGTCTTTAGCTGCAGATCCAGTCCGAACAGGGACGTCTTTGGTTCTAAAATGTAGAGTGGAACATTCTCCTCTGCAGAGATACTTCATATTGTTTTCATATCCAGACTTGTAGGAGCATTTAATCTGAACTGACCGTCCTGCATGTCCAGTTACGGTAGTTACAGCACTAATTCCAGCTGTGAAGTGAAATAAGAAACACTGAGTCTTGTCAATGAAGGGAACAGAATGATTTAAGTTGAGTTGAATTTAAAGTGTGAGATATGAGTCAGGCTGGCCAACCCCAGACATCCAATGATCCTGAAACTGTCATATATGTTTTTATAAAGGGATAAACGAACAACTCACCTGGAAATAAACTGGACAAGAGGAAGATAAGAGTCCGCATCCTGAGCTTTGAGTGACTGAGTGAAAACTATTTCACGCTCTGGCCTTCCTCTTTCTTCATCTCTGCTTTTGACGTAGTGGTGGTCTTGTGCAATTCCTCTTTTTCTCAGTCTGTCTCTCTCTCTCTCTCACCCGCCACTAACCCCCCGCCTCATCTGTCAATATTTAATGAAGAGTTGTGTCCTGTTCTGCCCTGATTAGGACCCCAAGAACACACAGATTAAATATAAACATATATAACAATATATGGCGTAGCCGGTGACTAAGTCCTCATTCAGACCCGGGTTCACCCCCAGGAAACACCCACAGTCAAGCATCTGAAGGGCTTGTGAGACAAGCTAGTCTGATTCATCAAGGCCCCAACTACTTCTTCTACTCTTATTAATAATATGACTAAATTATTACTAATTAAGTAATTGTTGGTACCCAGTGCTTTCTGATAATGCAGGACAGCGTGCTTTGCTGTTTAAAGGAAACTGGTAAATGTGGATAAATTCTGAAACCTGTTGGGGTGTAAAACAGTCATCCCGCTTCCCCTGGTTAATCTCTTTCTGTTTACAGTCACAGCAGCTCAGGAAGATAATCTAGAGACAGAACATCTACATTGTTTTGATGTTTATTGTGGTTCCATTTACAGTTAAATTGCATTGTGGTATTAATTTGTATTCATTTACACAATTATCCATGTATTAAGGAAAAAGGTTTTCGTGAATTAGAAAAGAAACAAATATGTACACAAATAACTTTCTTGGCAGTTTAACGAGCTTCTTTAGGATCAGTCAGACGGTTAAATCAGTGATGTGGTCTAGTGTTCACTGGTGGAACTTTCAGTGTCGTTTTACAGGGGTGTAGAGATCACATGACTTCTCGATGAAGACAGAACTGTCACTGACCATGTGGGAAGTTTGCACAGTGGCATAGTGCATGGAAGCTGATTGTTCTGAAGTAAAGGGTGTTGGAGGGAAATCTGGAGGGGCATTTTGTAGACCAACAAGGGAGTAGACCACAGACTCAGGATGTGGAACTTGGGACCTCATAAAGGGTTTCAGGGGTGGGTGGGTTGAGCGTGGCTCGTCAGGGGGCTGGGGAATAGGTATGGCTTGGCTGGGTGCTGGAAGATCATATGGGCCTGAAGCAGATGGAGTATTTGTTGGGAAAATCTCATTGTAGACATTGTTCTCCTGCAACAAAATTATTTTGAGAATGTGAGAGCTTTGTTCTATTGTTCTATAGATCTTAAAACGAGGAAAAATGTATCAGAATGCAGAAGATGATCATAACTTACACCGCCGGGCCCAGGGTAGATCCCACGTTGTGCAGAAGCTGTTGAAATGAATGCATCAGCTTTCAGTTTGGCTGAAATCAGAGGGACTAGTGTGTAACAGTGTGGATGTATGTGTTCTGATGTACCTGCTGCTCTTTTTGTGTTCTTAAGCCAAGCCAAAATGGCACTTGTGATCCCACACAACAGCACAACGGCAGCCAGGGAGGCTCCGAGATACACGGATTCATCTGGACGAGTGATTAATCCGAGCAAGTGGGAAGGAAATTAATAAAAATAAATAAATGTACAAACAAACAAATAAATAAACCACAATTATTTAATTCAGCCTTTAAAATGAAGGCATTGTTTTAAATTTGCCTGTCAGTCCATATGCAAAAATTTTGGCACATTGGTCACATTGTTTTTTCTGATTTTATATGCGAAATTAAGTAATATTCTCTACAGGACATCTGCACACCTATGCACATTTATTGACTATTTAAAATAAATAAATAAAAATAAATTACATTCAAATGCTCGCTTGGGAAACCATAGGCCAAGTCTCAAGGCTAAATGTTTGAATACCTTAAGAAAAAGCTATGAAATGTTGCAAGATGTTTGGTATTTTGCCATGTCTGGCCACGTCTGATCATAATCTAACCACAACGACTCTTGGGTGTGTTTACTCCTGGCTTTTTATGCTGCCAAATGATCCGAACTTGACCTGGTTTTCAAATCAAGGTGTAAAGTCCCTCAGAAGTGTGAACTAAAGGCAGTGTCTGGATGTGTAGAGGAGTGGTCACCTGTGTGATAAATCTGGTCCTGTGCCAGAGAGTGATGCAGTTCTCTTACTGTGAAGGGAGCTGATGTGGTAAGGTGGAGAGATGCTGAGGAGAGAGTCAGATTTGGCTGAAAAATCAGGTTGTATGGAATCGTGAACATTTTCCACAGTTATATAAAACAAATGAACAGAAAGTACCAAAAGAATCTGAGGATTGTACATAATTAATTTAAATTATACGCATGTGCCCACTAATCTGTGAGCGTCCCTGTGGTCTTCTGCTGCACTCTGGTGGCCAAATGTCACAAACAAAAGTAATGCAGTACCATTTTAGCTCAAAGAACCTCATTCCTAAATCCTTGGAACTGCCAGATCTTTGGCTTTATTTTACCAAATATAGATATTTGTCTGAATATCATAATCGTGATAAAAACACGTTATTTATGCTTTTCAAATACCGTATTCAGGTTCAGCACTACTCCTTTAACATATGCTTTCAAAACACAGGTGCAGTGAGGGAACAAAAAATAACAAGGAACCTTGTTGTCTTAGCAACATATATTGACTGCCACTATTTGAACATTACTGGCACGTTTATGTTGGTAAGCAAAAACATTTCTGCCTTGTCACCAGAAAAGTTTTTCCTTATTTCGTCTACAACATTTCCAGCCAAACTAAACAAGCGCACGAGGCAGAGAGGTAGAACAAGTGAAGGAAATGCAGGGGAGCGATCTTTGTTGATTTTCCAGTAAATCAGTGCGTTTTCACTTCAGCTGCTTGGCATCTCAGAGAGATACTTTCAACAGATGGCAAATTTTTCATCCTCTTTATTAAAAATAAAGAAATTCCAAATGACGGACATTTCAGCACGTCTGTGAGGCTGCACTTACAAAATGCGTCTTGTTGACGCGTGGCAGTGGGCGTGGTTTTCACGCTGGGAGCGTAGCAGCAGCAACCAATCGCCGTTGAGCAGATTTCAATGAGAAACGCCTCCGTTGAGCGTGAACGCAGCCTCAATTCGCGCGTAGTGCTGCATGTAATGCGCATGCGCGAGATCGGGATTAAATCTTCAGATCACCAATCAGTCCAAAAATAGGCCGCAACTCTAACATTTATATATATTTTGACTTGGTATATGGCATATATTTTATTGAGCAAGTATACATTAATTCACACTTCTTAATACTTTGTAACTTAAGAATAAGCCATTAAACTGTCAATAGCACACGTTGTAATGCATTATAAGTTGTTTTAGGCATTGTAAGGTTTTGTTATACAAAGCACATCATGAAATAATTGTCATGATAAGTCTTCCAAGCATAATTCCATGTTTAAATGATAATAAACTGAGTTTTATACAAAGTAGACTGTCCTGATTGTGAATAGCTACTTAGACGTGATTCTCATGTGATGAATAGATTATGTACTGCAAAAAATCCCATTTCATTTAAAAGCCACTTTACTTCATGTGGAGCTTGTAATGGCCTGAGACTGATGTGAGACTGCAGCTTCTTGCCGCTACTGGAGGGCAGTGATGGAGCACTTTCTCACCATTCTGGGTGGTTTCTGTGTTTTGTGTTACATCCAAGTTGACCTCTGTGAGCTCGTCGCTCCACCACTGGTCCACTCCACACCAGTATGGACCAGCATCTTCTACGGTGAGGTTTCTAATGGAAACGGTGAACTCCCTCTTCTCCCTGTCGTCCTTCAGAGAGATTCTTCCATCCCTGGACCACGCTGTGCTCTGCTTGCCCACTCTCACAATCAGGGTCTTCTCTCCAGACCTGGCCTTGCTGAAGTACTTTGGGTACGTCTCACTTCCTCTGGAATACGAACAGTGGACCGAAGCAGTTCCTCCTAACGGGGCTTTCACTCTGACACCCGCTGACATCACGTGGTGTAAAACTGAGAAAACAGGAGAATAAGAACAGTATAAAATATTACATTTTTAGCTGGATATTTGAGGGCATAACAGTTTGGATACAACGCATGGTCCTGATTACATTTTAAAGCTAAAAGTCCAATTTAGATACGTTCAAATTGTTTTTGCACTCTGCATCATGCTTAACAAACAATATTTTACATAAAAAATGTGAAAACTTGCATTAGTAGTAATAAACACCGTCAGACATTGTAATGCAAATAGTTTAGGGTTAGTGTTTCATATTCGAAAGTGAAGTTCAGTAATTATTACAGGCACTAAACTTAGTGATTTTGTCAAACACATTTTAATTACCAGTTGTGAGTAAAATTTATTTCCTCTGTGGTAGTTCTTTTTTTTTTCTTTTTGTATTTTCTCATGTACTAGCATTGAAATGAATCTTTGAGCACTTTTAGCCTCTCATTAGAGATGTTCAGAACTAACTTTTTTGACTGTAACTGCATTAACTACTTCTTGCAGCAAAATTTTTTGGCTTTAATTATTTTTACCTAACAGCTTTAAAATTATGCGTTAATACAGGTCACATATAGAGTAACAATAAAATGATTAACATAAAATACAAAAACCCTAAAAAATGTCCCAGTGTCAGTTCCAGCTGCTCTGAATGAGCTGGATCTCTGTGCTCGAGCTGTAAGGTTGGAAAAAGGGTTGAGATGGTGGATAACAAACCGTTGTCAAAGAGAAGTCAGATCTCACCTGCAAGAAAAGTCAAAGCTCCGGCTGTGACCTCCATTGTGGTGCCTGAAGGCCGAACAAAACGTCCCAAATGGCATAAAACCAGATCAGATGAGGTGTGTAGATTTGCTGTATTCTTCTGATCCCTCACAGATGAGAGGATGAAGAGTAACGAGAAGTGGCGACTGCAAACAGGAGCCTCACCCACTCAACCGCAGCACTTTACTTTTTTTCATACCAAGAACACATAGTACAAAGTGTAGGGCAGAAGCGCGAGGGTGGAAAAGGAAGTGAGTGAGTTCGCTGTCTGGGTGGGCTTGTGCACAATAAGTGTATCAGTGTAATCGCAAACAAATATGAAGGCCTAAACCAGCCATAACTAAACACATTGAGATCAATATTACCTTAATCATAAGCTAATTCCCAAACATTGGAACTGTAACAATGTTTACATACAACATCCATTTAAGAGAATATCACTCCCAGGTCCATACAGACCAAAACCAAAAAGAGTGTAAATCCAGTCCTGATATTAATTCATGGTCATAAAAGCATTTTACTCTCATCTGCGCATTCAGCAGCCTACAGCAAACTGGTCCCCACCCATTCACACTGATGTTATTGGGGTGTTTACTTCACCCAGACGGCTTGTTTGGAAGAGGCACAATCAGAACAGAGCTCAGTTTCATATGCCTTAATGGCAGAGTAATATTAAACAACCTGGCTGATTCTGATGCGCATGAAGGGAGGTCGGAAAATGATCATGTTGATGCACAAAACTAATTTAATGGGGCCTGGATAACGTTTTTAGTCAGAGCTTCTTTTAGAATGTGTGTGTGGAGTTTTTCGTTCAGTACCTTGACACTTCCTCCCAGTGTTCCCAGTATTTTACTCTTTGATTTATATTGCATAAGCATTATTATACTAAAGTTTTGTTAATGCTGTGAGAGACTCATTACTAGTTAATGCACAGTAGATTACAGTACACAGGAGTCACCAATCTTCCTTTTAAATAAGTCCTGTTTATTAGAACTCATTTCCATCTAATGTCCAGCACTAAGCACTAGTGCTACATTTTCCGCCATTATTACCAATGACTGCCATGTGTAATGTTAACTACCCTATTGGGGTTCTTTAGTTAAAACATTTAGTTAGATTAAAATGTTCAAGCATCATTACCCTTTGATATTTTTATGTTTTGCTGGTGATGTGCAAATCCACACAATCTTTTAAACGTTTTAAAGCAAAGATGAAATAAGCATGTATTTCCAAATATTTTATTATACTCCATATATTTGCTATTTCCTCATCATCTGTGGACACCATACACAACAGCAGTGAAACAAATACTCTGCAACTCAGCATCCCTGTCCACCCTTTCCTCCCCATCCTTGTCCCGTGTACCACTTCCTGACCACCTGTTTAACCATCAGCATTCCTTATATTTACACACATTTACACTAGTTCACAAGTATGAACATTTTTCCAATCACCTGTCTGTTTAGAAAAAAAAAAAAAACAGTACATGTAACAAAATAATGCACATACTTTCTTGTGGTTGCGATACAAATAGTATTCATGCAATTAGGGCAGCTGATATTAAAGGCAAATGGATAAACAAACTGTTATTTTATCATGTTTAAACTTTATATCTTATGTCTTTCTCTTTATGTATTTATGTTTCTGTAATATTATTCTTGCCAATATTTGTTTTTTATGTATGTGTTGGTGTTACGTGTATGGCTATGTGTGAAAGCACCAAATTTCCCACAATGTGGGACAGTAAAGTGAATTCCTTTCAAATTTAATTGCTATACAGAACTCCAATGTTCTTATCATATATCTGATCGAATTTCTCAATGGGTTAAGAGTCATCTGACAAAAAGGAAGGACAATGTATCCATTCCCTATCTTTAATTACATTTCAAATTTAATGAATTGTCAAGGTGAGTCCCCCGGTTCAGCCACTTGGTAGTTTGCAGAATTTACCCAAATTAAAGGCCCCAAATCAGCTCTTATAACTGATAAGGACACAACACATGAAAGGGTAACGAGTCTACAGTCTCATCTGGCTGCTGGATTTATAGTGTGATGGACTGAATCTTGCTGGGATTTAACGCTGAGAGGCTGATAAACGTTCTGCTGAGCTGTGGGGGGATCTGAACGCCTGGGAAATACAAAAGGTTGGACATGGAGGAGCAATGCTGGATCTGTTTCAGCGCTGACGATGTTAGGCTGATGTAGCTGTAGGAGCGAGTGAGGCTACGATGAAGATGAATCTTCATCTGCAGGTGATCTGACATGACACCCGGTTTCAGTCTCACACAGTACTACTGTTGAGGAAACAAACATTTCAAGCTTCAGGAAGCAGTACATGACCTTCATGCATCATCCATTCATTGGTCATCTATCATGAGATAAGATTAGAAAACATTACTTACCCTAAGGGGATAGCATGCTCAGTGCAACGCAATAAAGAAGAAAATAAGACAATATAGATTTTTAAAAAGACAGTAAATACTACCTTTACATTTAAGGCGTTTAGCAGATTTTTTTCCCCCAAAGCCACTTCCATTCCCTAACTACAGGGGGCAGTCTCCTTGGAGCAACTTGGGGTTATGGGTCTTACTTAGGAACCCAGTGATGGCTTACTGAAGGTAAGATTTGACCCCATGACCTCTTTGTCCAGAGGCAAGTATCCTACCCAGTGAGCTACCACCACCCCATCATGCAACACAGTTATAGACATAGATAAGCTATAACCTGTTGCTTTATATGGTGGCATAGTGGTTAGGATAGGAGTGATTGGGTTGGAATCCTACCTTCAGCACCACCACCGGGTTCCTGAGTAAGACCCTTAACCCCAAGTTGCTCCAAGAAGATTGCCCCCTGTAGTTAGGGAATGGAAGACGCTTTGGATAAAATCTGGGAAAAAATCTGGGAAATGCCATAAATGTAAATAACACTGGCATTGCTGTCTAAGATTTTTACAAGCAGATCAATCACTAATGCAAAATGGTTTATGAAAATGTTTGCACAATAACAATAAAAGTAAATTAATTAAAAGTAAAAAGTATTTATTCATCATCAGAATCATTAATCAATCATCAACCATCATCATTAATCAACATTAACATTACCCAAGGATAATCACCACTGTAACAGTTTCACCTCAGACTTACTTCTGCATGATCGCCATTTGATTTGTCTCTCTCATGGCAGGAGGCTGGACAATTGATTGAAATCAGTTGTAGAACTATACTTAAGGGCAGAAGAAATGGTGGAAAACAAACCATTGTAAAAGAGAAGAGTCAGGTCTCACCTGCAAGAAAAGTCAAAGCTCCGGCTGTGACCTCCATCCTGGTGCCTGGAAGCCGAACAAAACCTCCCCAACAGCATAAAACCAGATGAGATGTGGTGTGTTGATGTGCTGCATATTTCTGATCCCTCACAGATGAGAGGATGAAGAGTAATGAGGAGCGACGACTGCAAACAGGAGCCCAACTGCAGCTCTTTTCTACTTCTACACAGACACAGTTCAAACTGTAGGCCAGAGTTTGCAAGGCCGAAGAGAATGGAAGGAAGTGAGGGTGCTGGTGCACTTTTGCATATATTTGCTTCATGTTTAATGTCTGCTTGCAGTTTTGTATGCAATGGCAACAGGTTTCAGCCTTTTCAGGCAAACCTCAGTAACAAGTTGATTACTGTGTAGATCAGGGGTCCCCAAACCGGTCCAGATAGGGCCACTGTAGGTACAGGTTTTCCTTCCAACCCAGGAGGGGGAACACCTGATTCCACCTCTGTAATCAGTTGGTCGTGATTTTCAGTTACTCAGGTGTGGCTTCTTCTTGGTTGGAATGAAAACCTGCACCCACAGTGGCCCCATCTGGACCAGGTTGGGGACCCCTGGTATAGACCAAAGCCTAATACAGACCACAGGCACACCCATTCACCATGATGCTACTGATTGTTTGTTTGAGTGAGGAACAATCAGAACAAAGCTCATTTAACAAAAGCCTTGGAGGCACAATAACATTAAACCTCCTGGTTGATGGAAAAAAATACATATATAAGATATAGCCCTTGATAAAATATACTAGACACACACATTCTAAAAGAACCTGCACATGTGTGTATTTCAAAATTCTTTGAAATGTGTGACAGTTTGTCTGTTTTGTTCAGGGCTGAGGTGAATTTGGACCAGAAAAACAGTAATCAGAGATCGGAAACACAACCTGCATTTTGATTTTCCTTTGGCCCAGGCCTTGAATTCACGAGGATACCTGTGAATGAACTAGAGAGGTAAGACTCGTGTAGGAATTGGTGAGGGGGAAAAAATTCTATTACAGGTTAGTGAGGGAACAAACAGAAATCACAGTCACCTGGGTGGCAGGTAAACTGGATGTGGGGAAAAAAGAAAAAGGGGAAAAAGTGGCCACATCTAGTACAACAACCCAGGATTGTAAAAACTTCAACTACATTCACAATTATGTGAAATGTGAAAGGGCACAGATTTAACATGGGTCCAGGCATTGCTTTAACCAAAAATTTTACGTTACAGTGTGTGTGTGTGTGTGTGTGTGTGTGTGTGTGTGTGTGTGTGTGTGTGTGTGTGTGTGTGTGTGTGTGT
>JBBMFX010572801.1:0-29552 GCA_037832545.1 Rhabdalestes septentrionalis | reverse complement strand
TACAGTAGCCTTAAGTTCTCATTTTCTAAAATAAACACTTGGTGGTTCTTCAAGATCTTGACTGTAGCCTATTTCTAAAAATTTTTTCAATATAGTTAATTTATAGTTAGTTTCATTTCTACAAATGGTGCAAACTCTGCTAGATTATATATAAAAAATTCCCATTCCCCTGATCGGCAGTGATCGGTATTCGGCAGATCATGATCGGTAATCGGTGATCGGCCCCAAAAATGCTGATCGGAGCATCTCTAACCAAATCAATCCCATCATTGTGATGGTATTTGCTAATGTGGGTGGTCTCTTTCAGTAGAACAATGTGCCCTGTGACACTGCAGAGACTATTTAGGAATGGTTGAGCATCTATGATATGTGCCACACAACTAGTCTGATCCAAAGTTACAGTACTTAATGGATCTACCTCTTTAAGCCTTCAGTCCATGTTTGGATATGGCAAAGCTGTTTTGTCAACCTACACAATAAACAGCCAACTAAGTGAATACTAACATTCATACTTACATGATTCCAAAGAGGTTTTGAGCACAGAGATGTCATAGGGATTAACCAACATCTTCTTATGCGGTCTCTTCAGCTGTTTTAAGATGCCGGCTAAAGCTGATATGGCAACCTAGAACATAAAGAACAGAGAACATGAAGCCATAAATGATGGGATGTATGCGCACATGCACAGTAATCCCCCGACATTTGTGGGGGTTGCGTTCCAAGAGCACTGTGAGAACTGTGCTACCCAGTATGCCGCACTTCTGATTATCAGTAGCAGCTTTTAAAAATATATAATTTAATGCTTTTTACAATGGGAGTTTTTTCACAGAATTAAGTTCACAATCAGATTTTTCTTGTAGCCCCCTGTGGAAATGTATTGCCCAGCACTGAGCAAGAGAATGTTTAGCACAGTTGGACACACTGCTACTCCTGAGATATCCTGCCTTAAGCCACGCAAAGTCAAGGTATGCTGACTGTCTTCCAATGTCTTCCACTCCCAGTGTTATATATTCTGTAGAAGTCAAGTTTTATGGATATGTGAAAGGGTGCATTTGCATTATAATGTCATTATCATTACATCAGTTGAAAATGGACACAACGACAATATTATCACAATCATTTCAATTATCATCCAGCATAATTTGTTATAATTACAGGCCTACCCTATAAAATCAGTTTAATACATTACCCTTAAAAAACGTTAAGGTAAACCCATATCCGGACTGTACAGTTTACACGGAAATGCTGTCTCTGGCAGTGCTACAATGTAAACACTGATGTTACCCCTGTATAAACTGTACTGTAATACATGCTGGTGAATATTCTTTGGTATGCACTGTTTTCTTTAGTATAAGCAGGTAAATACAGTAATACATTTAATTTACAGTAATAAAAATACATGGCTTTAAAAAGGAAAAAAAACTCGAGATAATTTGGGAATGCTGGACTGAAGCTGCCAGAGATGTGTCACAGGGCAGCAGCCAATCAACAGCAAGCAGAAATTAATAACACTCCTAGATTGGCTACTTTCAAGCCTCCTGTCTCTGAGTACACACATAAACACACACACACACAAACCTTGCGGACCAAAAGGGAGTCATGGTTGAGACTCTGAACAAAGAAGAGGACAGCGCGAGCAGGGACAGGGTAGTCATCTCTAAGCATCAGGGACAGGAAGCCAATGGTAATGTGCTCAAACTTCCAGGGCCTAAAGGAAAGAACATTAGACTAAGACACATGTACATAAAAACCCACACAAATAAAAGATAGCAAATGTATATAACACTAATGCATTTGTGTATAGCGCTTAGGCAAATTTTTGGACACAACTATACTCTTGTGTAACCTACTGCCACTTTAACTCCGGCCTTAAAATCTTTAAAATGCACAGTTACAAATGTGTCCTCCAAGCAAAAGCTGTTCCCAAAACTATCACTGACAGGTTAACACTTCAAATATACTACCATTCACACAAGCACCTACCCAAACATACCTCAGCTGCCTTGCACATTTTTTTCTCATGAGCATCTTAAATAGCCAAATGAGGTATTGCTAAAGATATTCAATAGAATACATTACATAAAGTATGAGAAATATGAAGGAAATAAAATTATAAATCAAGAAGCTCCAAAATGGGAGAGCAAAAAATAATTAAATAGATAGATAAAAACAGAAAAATCCATGTTAGACTATGAAGGCAACCTAACACTTTTAGTCTGAAAGAAAATGCAGCTCTTCAAGAAGCTGTTACTCAACTTTTGCACTTTTATTTGCACTAAAAGACAGAAACTGGACACCTGAAGAAGGTTAGGTGGAATCATGAGTTCACATTTGTAATTGGGCTTTCTTGAAAAGGTCTAAGGCTTTAGAGGTCATTTTTGAGGCTTCTGTGTCATTTTCTGTTTAATCTTTGCTATCTCTTCACTATTACTCTGAAATGTGAAAAACAGTAGACTGGTAAATTAAAAATTTGACAAGTACTTGTAAAAATGTGGATAGCTTACATATTTCTGTCACTGAGGCAGTCCAACAGATCCTTAATGAGCTTCTCGTATTTTCTGTGGAGGTGAGAAAGAGGCGAGCACAAAAACTTCAGAAACATTCATTAAATTCTCAAAATTAATCTGCGCCTAACTCCTAACATGTAAATACATTTGTTCATATGGAACTGGAGAATACTGTACTTGTGCTGTCACTTATGTAACACTCTTGTGCACTCGATGACATGTTTTGATTGAATATGTTTAGACTCACTCCACCGAGTCTCTGTTCTTCTCCTCTTGTCTCTGAATGCCCTCCAGCTCTTCCTCCTCTGTGGCCGCACTGAGGCTCGGCACTGGGTTAGTGGAGTTCAGCATCTTCATAGCCACATCCACACAACTCTGTGGAATCTGTCCATTCAAAATGACAGAATTATCCATCTACTCGTCTGGCCGTCCATCCATCCATCCATTTATAGATACATTTGCCTATCCATTAATCTATCCACCCATCTATCTATTAATCTTCTCATCCCTCTCTTCAATATATATCCATCTATCTAGCTATCCATTAGTCTACGTACATTCATTTGCAGAAATGTAAATGAGTATAAATAAGCAAATATCATAAACTGAAAATACACTTCTGAACATTTTAATGCAAATTTACTGTTCATCTGCTAAAATTAACATAAAAATGTATGTCTGTTTATTTGTTTATTTATACTACTTTGAATCAAATGGCTCCTTCATCCAGTCTATGAGCATGCAGGGGACTTACAGAGAAGTCAGTGCCGATGGTCTCGTACTGCCGGTGGATTTTGTCAGCGAGGTCATCAAAGAGCCGCACCACCGAAGGCTTCTCCAGAGACATGGTGGGACTGAGACCAGAATGTACAATGGCAGGCCAAGTAAGGGATATGCAGTCCCAGTACTGAAGATTAGCCAAGCAAACCCCGGTATGGTTTCCCAGCAAACAGTACAAGGCACCCTGAAGGAAGAAATGACAGAAACAAATGTAAAAACGTAAAAAGAGATATAATATATATGGGCTTTGGATGTCATTTCCCAAACAAACATTGTTATGAATATTTACACAATGAACTATGAACTACATATATGTGGGGCAATATTCATTCTGGTCAACTGTAACATCCCACTCAGATTACTGTTTCACTGCTGTAATGTCCATGTATTGTTTGTCTGTTGACTAGTCTTTGTTGCAACCTGCACTCTGCTGAGTGTTGTATGTTGCAACGTGGTCCATGAAGAAACATTGTCTCATTTCACAGTGTATGTGGACACAGCGGCAGATGACAATAAAGTAATCTTGAAAGTAATGTATTTATTCATTTAGTAAAGTGTGTCATTTCTCACCGGGACCTATTGCTTCTCAGTGCCAAAATACACCTTGGTGCTGTCTCTTCCCCAGAAAACAATGCCCACACACCTGGCTGTCCACATTATATAAAAGAAAACATGATCTTCTTGCACTACTCTTACATAAATTTAGCACTTAATATATGCCTCTGATTTTCACACTGCCTGCCAAATGATTGTAGCAGTAGCAGCAGCAGTTGCTTTTAGTGGTAGACAGGGGTCAGTATAGCCACTCTGACTGGTCTGCAGCGTTCGGTGTTCCTCAATGTGGATACGCTTCCAGGAAACAGAATAACTTCAGGGAATGCTGTGTCATGGTCTTCACAGAGACATGGTTAAGGATTATAATGAGGATTCCCATTTGTTTACCGAGGGTTTTGGGGGTAGTTTTTGTAAATGTTACTGTGCATTGGGGCCAACTCACAAGACCCACTGTTTTGGAGATGCTCCAACCAAGTTGCTTATCTATCACAATTTGGCCCTTCTGAAAGTGTCTTTGCATCCTTACACTTACCCAATCACATGCTTACAACATATAGACCTCAAGAACTGGTTGTTCACTTCAACTCTCAGTGGTTTTAATGTTGTGGCTGATTAGTGTATATAGAGTAAGTTGTGGGTCATACTTTGAATTGCTGATAGGTGATCTCAGTGCGTCTGGGGTTCAGGTACTCCAGCACTCGAGGGATGATGTCTCGACAGCAGAAATTGTAGGTTCCCAAAGCAGTGAAGAGAACACTTTGGGCTTTACTCCTCACCTTGAAGAACAAACTGACTATTAATGCATTAACTTGCTTTTGTGTGTGTGTGTGTGTGTGTGTGTGTGTGTCTGTCTATGACTTGCAGCACTTCATTCCTCCCTTTTTTGTCCCATCCATAAGGTAATGTACATTTTGTTACAACAAATGTTCATTTGTTCACATCTTATCCCTCTATTCTTCCCCTTTCTTAAACTGATCTGACCACAGTTAACAGTTTAATTTGATTTATATGTTGGTTATCAGTAAATATTCTCATGTTCTTTATTCAAGCAGAACTTCATTTGACTGACGCCGCAATTAGCTTTTGGAGATAGACAATAGTATGCTAAAAGAATGCTCGGAGTCTAAATAAAAACACAAATTCTGGACCTCGCATTTGACTAGTGTATCTCGTTCGTTGTCCTCATAAACTCAAACTTTCGCATGATATGTTGCAACATAAACACACATTTAAATCATTGCTATGTCATACGTTAGAGTATGTTCATTGCATATCTATACATCATAAATGAAACACTACTCTAGTGCCTCATGCAGTGATAAAAGAGCAGGAAGGTAAGACTATGAGCAAACAGAGTTACAGCCATGGTTGTCTGGTTTGGGTTTAGGTGCAAAAATAGTAACATTTTGTTATGGTAATTAAACAAGTTTTGAAAAGGTTGAATTTAAAATTAAATTCAAAACTGTTTTTGTAGGTACATTTTAAATGTTCAGATAGTGGAGGTAGTGTTTATTCTGAAACCCAACGAATATTTGATGTGAAGTGGTATATTTGTAGTATACATTACATAATGTACTTGATAATGTACTAAAGAATTGTGTATTTGTATGTGTCTTGATTATCTGATACCTGGCTGTAAGTGCTGGTAGACAGTCGAAGAAGGTCTTTCATGAGGTTCTGGTGAACACTGAGGTACTCACATCCCTCCACTGTCAGGTTCCTTAGCTGAATAAGAGATCACATAAATAGATCATATATGTGAATAGATCATATATGTGCATGTACAGATAATACATGCTCAAATGAAGAGATTTACAGGCACTTCAGCTTAAAAGCAATGACTTAACTCCCCACCTCGTGCTGTAGCATGACTCTGTCGATGAGCAAAGCTCGAATATGCTGTTTGCTTCCATGGAGCTGCAGAAGGAGAACAACAAAAAGGATCAGCCTCTCGTTGGTCTGATAATTGAATGACTTTTGGCTAAGCTCTTTCTCATCTCACCCGATTCTCCATTGACTTCTTGACCAGATTGAAGCTTTTCCAGCGCGAGTCAAACTCATGTTTATGTGAGCCTTTAAAGTGCAGCAGGTCATTTATGATCTGCAGGTTAAACACACAAAACACATGAATCAATATAGAGTCTTTCCGAATTCAACAAATTGAATTCCACGCCAGTTACTCTTAATTAACTAACTGTATTATTTATATTTCATCAGGCTTAAGTGGAATTACTGAAGCACAGCAGCAGAGCTCAGTTGAGTCAGAGGTTTCACAGTTTTAATAAAAAAAATCAACCACTTCAATTCAGGAAGACCTTGTTACACTTAGAACCAAAATACATTTGGGCATTTTTGTTCTTTAAGAGTGTGACACCATTTTTAAAACCCCAGTAGTGGTTACTATTATTACATGTTTTTGAAATTACAATAACTAACTGACATAGGAACACCCAAAAAATATCACCATAACATCTGACACCTCGAGCATCAACACAAACCAGGGGAACTGATCTATCCAGTTGTTTTGCCATTTAACAACAATTTACCATTAGTTGCCCATCCCACACAGATCTATGATGCTCATTTTCTGAGGATTAATAGGTTGATTAGCTGGATCAGGTGGGCTGGGCCATGGAAAAAGGCTACAATATGCAGAGCAAGGAGTATTCCACGATCAGGATCACAAAAATATTTATCCTGTAATGATAATCCTTCCAAAATGGGGCTCACCTTGATGATGGAAAAGAGTGATTTGGTGTAATCCTCCGAATGATCAAGGACATGATCTGTTGAAAGAGTCAGTGGGAATATTTCATGTGAAAGGATCACTTCAAATTAATTTTCCATGCAAACTAGATAATTCTTTCCACAGGATAATGCCTTCTCCTCCAGCCTAACTAAAGGGCTTTCGTTTGGTTATACTGCAACAAAAGCAACTTTTTATGCAAAAAAGTGACACATACAATGGGAGTGTGCAAACTACAAGCTTGTGAGAATCACAAACAATGGTGCACAGTGAGATCACAAACTATTTTTGGTACGAGTCACTTTATGAAGCAGTGTCGTCACTTACGTAGTAGCTGTCTCATGACTGTACAGATGACCTCTCTGTAGTTTGGTCTGGCCATGTCTGGCAAAGAGAGCGACAGAGTCGGTCATTATTTTTGGTAATCAGGTCCTAATGCGTCAAAGAAGGATTATCACAGGGTGACTTGTGTTCTTACCATATTCCACACCAGTGTACAGATTTGTCTCATGTAGTTGCACCATACTGTGAATGCTAATGGAAAAACAAGATTACATTCATGTGTTACTTTAAACAAATTAAAATCTGTGAAAGCAAGCCTTTATCGGGCGGATGTATATGTGTGAGGTACTCACAGCTCTGGCACCGGTTCTCCAGACAGTCGAGGCAGAAGGTTGCCTGCTCCCAGAAGGCAATGATGAATGATGGCCAAACTCTGCAGAATATCATCCCTGATGACAAGACTCAATATCAGTGCCCAGTGAAAACACCACTAGATTGATCCATACACTAATAGTCTTTACCCTAACAGGCCACATATGAGCCCTTCCTACCTTATACCTATGCTATATAGAGGTACGGGTACACCCTCTAGTCTCTCATTTATCAGTCACCTTCCACTCCATTCATCACTGTCCAGTTTCTGTCCTCTGGACTGCAGTTAACCACATATTCTGATGGGGGTGGAGCATTTTACCACAGTAGTGACAAAAATATTAGGGTTTTTTTTTGTTACCAATGCGTTTACACTCTTTTACATTATATCTCATGATATGACATGATGAACAGAGACATTTACTACTCTTTCTTCTCAACCAGTTCAAGATGTAAATATTTCAAAATCTTAATTTTGCCTGTCTTAATGTGGTCTCATTTAGCTTTGCTGGGTAATTAAAGATATTCGAGTTCATATTCCATCACAAGTAAAAGAGCTTATCAACATGTGTGCACTCAAAAATGTACATATTTTCTAATGTTTTGATGATTTTCCATAAAAAAATGTCAGTCCAAGTGGCTGCATGAACAAAAGGCCCTGACTAGCAGCAGTGGTTGCACTGCACAATAGCTTATTTCATCAGATACACTAGCAGCTAAGCTCACTAAATGTGTAAAAAATGCACTTGAAAATATGGCTTGTTAAAAATTCTGGCACCCAAAGCACACTGCAGTGAGAAGTAGAGTATGTATTTGTAAAGGAACGCTTTTTAAACACCTAATTAAACCCAAATTAGATCATATTTTTTACGGCAACGGCACACTCTCCTGCATTTAGTAGCCAATCACAGCCTTTTGTTAGTAAACTAGGAAGACATATTTGAAACTGTAACTATTTTTAGGAACTTCCAATAATGTCCAGTTTGGCATTTAAAAAAAAAAGAAATACTACTTTTTTACATACATACATTCATAGCATACAATAACCATAGCGAAGTCACAATAACACACAGCCTCTCATGCATTATTTAGGGAGTACCTGCACATCTCCTGAACTCCCTGAGTGTGTCGCTGTAGTCGTCTTAGTTCAGGCTGCAGTATCAGGTCCAGAGTGTTAAACACGAAGGTTTTCTCCTCCTCACTGGGGGTGTGCCACTGAATTGCCAAATTCAACAGGTCCCCAGGCCGGCCCCAGTCCTGCAAAACCAGAGATGAAGAACAGTTTCAGCTGTTTAATAATCATTTTAAATTCCATTATATTCAGGAGATTTTCAGTGGTTCTGCAGGAATTAGCAGGGACATTTTTCCATCTATTTTAAACCTCCAGTTCAAATAAAATGTGCATTTTCAGGACATTGGCCAGGCAATGCGTCCACCTTTAAGCTCCTTGTTTGTTTGTTTATATGTCATTGTTCTCTATTTAAAAGACATTATGTCAAAGGACACAAAGGACCAGATGTATGTATGAGTAGAAGTGTAGAACAGTATATAGACTATTGTGCATATGTACTATTGGGTGAATGGTAACTGTTTAAATGTTAACCATGCAACATGCTCCACTAAATATTTAATTAGGTTCGACATTTTAGAAATTATATATTAGCAAAATACTTGAGGACATTTCCATGACACAATACATTAAAATCATAGTTTAGTTGTTCTTAAGGCTTGGAATGAACAAAGTACACCTGCAGTGCCATATTTACAAAAGGACTAGAAGTACAATGATGTTTTCGCACTTTGCAAAAAATATTCAAGAAGAAACATGAGACAAAGCAAAAACTAACAGAATAAAATTAGAAGGGCATAAAAGCTGAGGTCCAATACACTGTTTCTAGGCTCTTCGTAAGTGGTCTTTCTTTTTTCGGAACACTGCTGTATCGTAAAATTCACCTCAATATAAATATTGCTAAGCTAAACGTGCGGTGGTTAGGCAAAGAAAGCAGGCAGGAAAAAGTGATGATCAGTCTGAGAACAGATGCTTCAGGACCTTGTGTGACCTAGAAGAGCAGAGACACTTATCCAGCCACTCTATCCCATCTGAAGACTTAATAGGATCAGCGTAGTGGTCAGTCACACGAGTACACATCTACACACAACACACACACTGGCTGGTCAAGCACGGTTGCATAACGGCTGGGTGCATGGCTTGTTTGCTCAATGCTCCCTGTAGGCTTTAATTTAGGCTAATTTTAAAACAAATTTGAAAGAACTGAAAGGCCGACAGACACTTGTATGCCAGACATGCAGACATGCTCCAGTTCAAAGACTTAGGGACTGGCATGTGATCTATGCATGCTAATTTGTTGTGTTTAACATGCATGAACCATCTAGACTCAAAGGTTAAGATGTCTGAGAAGGGGTGGGGTTTAGTTATTATATTGATGGGTACATCAAATATATTTTTGGACAAGCATGTGGAGCCAAACTCAGACTAATGTCTCAGCGCAAGGTGAAATTCTAACAGCTGTTCTGATTTTAGCACTCAATTTGTTTACAGGAATACAACAAGTACTCAATTTTGTCAACAAAAGTACACTTTAAAAGAATGAAAAGGCTTACTAAAATATCTTCCAAAAATGTATGGTGTTGACAATGAGCTGTGCACAAAAGTCTTGAACCACTTGAACGCCTTCGGTTCAAGTTCACTATACAAAAGATGTCTGTGTTCAGCCAATATAACACGGGGAACATGCAAAAACGATGCTTTGGACTTCAACACTGTCTTGGAATGCCTTGGGAGCATTCCATATTAAAATTGTACAGCAAATAAGTAGACCAAATAAGTAGAAGTACTCACTGGAATGTTAAACTACTACTTTCCTAATTTTACGTTTTAGCTATTTAAATACATTTACAATACTGTACTAGTACCTAACTACAGAACTGCTAAATATTGTGAAATATTACATCTGTAAATATGTCCCCAATACTTAATATCTTTGCTATATCACAGGTCACAGATCACAAGTGAAAATGCCAACAAGTCATCTGTCTTAGGGTTCAAGTCTTAGGGTTTTTTACCCATTAGACACATTAACAAATTTGGCTGGATTAAACCTATGTTTAAAGCTAACCTTGATGGGCAGGTGCTGGTGATTCGACTGCTGGAAGCCGCCAGGCACGCTGCAGTACTCTGTGGGATAGATGAGGGCTGTGGAGCGCAGTGTGTAGTACAGCAGGCTGCAGGCAAGGCTGTAGCCCTGCTTACACTTCAGGTGCAGAGTTAGCTGAAGAATCTGCACCAGCCGATCGCTGTAGGGCAAAAGCTTATCCCCATCCACCCGAGTGACCTACAAATGCAAGAGAGAGAGGGAGATCAAAATTATTTATATTCACCACAGATGTTTGTTCATAGTTAGGAAATGACAAAGTTTTAGAACCATGTGTTTGTGTGTGTGTTTAGGTGACTTTAGAAAAACTGACCTCAGATAACAGCTGCAGGTTCCACAGCAAATCTTTATCCAATTCCTCCTCATTTAACACCTCCTCATCTGGAAACACACACAGCGTTAAAAAAGGACTAACCAGATTCACATTTACATAACAGCACACACACACACACACACACACACACACACACACACACACACACACACACACACACTTACTGTTTGTGATCTGAATTATGGCGTTATAGCAGTGTGGCACAAAAAGCTTGAGAGACTCTGCTGGGTGACACTGAGGAAAGGATAGAGTTGACAAAAATAAGAGCAAAATATCAAATCCCCAATCCGAAATAGCAGAAAACCTTACACTGCAGCTTGTTAGCTACATCAGCCTCCAGTGCAAAACATGTAAAAATGTGTTTTTGTGTTTTTATTTCAATAATGGCATGCCACAGCGAAGACAGATGTCAAAAATCTCACCAAAAACATTCACAAATATTGCCAGTGTCGTTCTAAAACCTTGGAAAGAGGTCACAGTTTGTGCAGGAATATTGAAAGCTCTAATTAGCAGATGAAGCGACGGATTAGAGCACATTCTATTCAAGTTGGGAAGGAATACCTTAGCAGCTGCTCGACACATGTCCGCCACCATTCTCCCAGCTATGTGGGTCTCAAAGATATTGGTGGTAGCAAAGACGAAGACCTTCTCCAAAGCCACCTGGTTTTAGAAAAGAAGACAGTGGTTTATGTGTGTGCTTTTCACAATCAGGATCTGATGTAATGTGATTCTTACAATATGTTTGATTAACAAATCCTTTCAACTGACAAACAAATCTGTGTCTGTGAAATTACCTGGAATATCTCCATGGAGCACTGAGTGAGGATGGTGCTGAAGGTGGAGGACAGCCCCAGCTCCACTAGGCTCTCTAGATGAGTCTTCTCTGTCTCCATCTCCTCACGAGTCTGCTCTAGAGTGCTGCTGTCAATCAGGGCAAAACACCTATACATGCACACACCAAGATTAAAATTGATTCCAACATTCTAAAGTCACTGAAGGTGCTTAATTATCTTCGGGTTGATGTATTTTTGTCACATGCACAGCCACGTCACACGTCAAGGTCAAGGGGAATTAACGTGTCACTATGAATAAACAGGTAGTGGGAGCTTTGCAACATTATAATCATCCAGGAATTAATTTTAGGGACCCCTTCACAAACTAATAGCAGGAATAGCTAATGGCAAAATGAAGCGTAATATTATTCTTTTATAAATCATCATTAAGATCATTTTTACCTGTCAATGAACTGGAGAACAAAATCTTCAAACTCTGCAGAGGCTGAGCACAGTTCTTTCTCCACCTAAAAAAAGAGAAAACGTTTAAGATTAGTCTATTTCTATTTCTTGTTAACTTTCTCTCCACCTTCCTGAACTACATCTATCTTTCATTTATTATCAATACAAGGGCTCACTCAAAAAAGAAAGCTATAGGGACCTTTAAGTTTAAAAATGGAACATGTTCAAACACTCCACAGCATAGGGATAGACTGTCATCCCACCATTTTGCACTTGTTTTAGCAAACTAGTAGACTATACTGCTATCAGTGTAAAGATAACTGGATACATTTAGCTAGCATTCACTTTAGTTTCAAGAAACTGGTGTGCACTGAAATAATGTGTAATCAGCTGGGACAAGATTAAATGATTACTTAGTAATATTATTACACGCTGTTAAGAGGATATACAATAATGCCTCTTGACATTTGGCACTGCCTTAAGTGCAGACTAAGCACATGTTTTGAGGGTCTGCTGGCAGAAACACTTAAATATTACGGGGAACCATGTTCTATGAGAAAACAGCAGAACAGGTGAAGTTTTGTGTTTTGTGTCTATGTGTAAACTAACATTGAGTTTGAGAAGGGCATTATATAAAGAAAAATTACAATTATTATCATTATTTACATTATTATGATGAAGTCTATAATGCTTTCTTTTTCTTGTATTGAAAAGAAAAGTTATGGACACTTTTTTCGAAGATATCCATGTCTTACCTGGGTCAGGTCATTTCTTTCTTGAACGGCGGATGAGCAGTCCACCAAAGGCACAAGAGTCGCAAAGGTAGCTATGAACTGGAATGTTATCTGTGGTGTGCAAAAAATGGAAAACTATTAATACATTTACTATTTTCCTTGTATGCATACAATGTCTGCAACTGTCTCTGTAACATATTACAGAGCAATTTCATCATATTGATGATATGTAAGCAAAGTTATTCAGGTAGGTTTCACGTAAAATGATGCATTACCGGGAAACCAACAGTGCACCAAACATTACTATTTATGTCCGGTTAGGAACAGGAAATCTTTATAGACAAACTGGCCTCTTTTAATACCTGAAGCATACACTACGTGGCCTACGTGAAAACATGGAACACATTCGTTTCTGTGCTATTTAAAGATTGGTGTCTTACAGTCATTTCAAGTATAGAAGTGTTTCCTTCAAATAAATTCAAATCCTTTAATAAGTACGTTTTCCTTGAATTGGGGGAAACACTAATATCTCCAAGACACTGTCGGTCCAGGTTTAGGAACTAGATTAACACCACTATCTCCATGTCTTAATTCATCATGACTGTAGGAATTTCTAACCATGCACTTGCTGAAGTCGTTTGGGTCGACGCCGGGCAGCGCTCTCATCAGCAGGGGCAGCATGTGTGTGGGGCCCTCGGGGAAACGCTGGCCTCCTGCCACCAGACTCCGAGCCACAGCAATCATGCAGCTGAGGGTGGCTGTTAACTGGTGTGGCTCTATCAGCGTCTCCATGGCAGGGTACGTCCTTCAGAGAGAGAGCAGACATAGTGAGAAGAAGCCAATCACAGGATAATGACTAAAGAGATCTGATCTGGTGTGGCACTGCCCTTTTATCTTTACCACCAATTCAACGGGCTTCATGTAATAGTCTCTAACTTATTATGAGAATATACACACCTCAGAGGTTACATAGGCTAGTCAAGTAATGAATCTATGAAATGGCACAATGGGTAACAGTGTAGCAGTGTATCCTCAGAAGTAGAGATAAATTATTTAAAGACTATTAAAACCAGGATAATGTGAAGCAATGTATCTTAATTACTTCATGTTCTCTGCCTGTGATTTAATTGGCAAGTTTCAAGTACAAGGCATTCTGAAATACATTTTGTACTTTAATCTGTATTCCTCTTTCGGCACACATTTCTTTAAGATTTTTTTCAACTTCCTACTAATTATCTGAAACATATGAAGTTGTAGAGCATTTTATTAAAAACAGTGAATGTCTTCATTGAAAAATGAATGTAGAATGTTTATGTCAGGACCTCCTTGCTTTTTGATAACTGTGGAATCACTGGCTGTCTGCAGTTATAAGAAAAATACCACACAAATGTGAATGTGCTCACACGTGCTCTCACTTGTCTAGCAGTGGAGGGATGACTAGTTCAGGTCGGAGTAAAGCCAGGTTCTGCAGGGCCTGAGCTGCTTCCAGGCTGCCAGTCTTACTGAACATGGCTAACAGAACCGGCTGTTTCATGCAGGATACAAATTCGGTGATGTCCTGCTCACTGAGCCGATGGCTCTCTGGCACTGGAGGCAGCCATGAGGGATTCCGGTAGCGCTCACGATGCAGCCGCCGGACTACACTCGCTGGCAGCCGCTGCAGGAGCTTC
Organism: Rhabdalestes septentrionalis; assembly: GCA_037832545.1. Taxonomy (NCBI): domain Eukaryota; kingdom Metazoa; phylum Chordata; class Actinopteri; order Characiformes; family Alestidae; genus Rhabdalestes; species Rhabdalestes septentrionalis. Next base: position 15,164 of record JBBMFX010572801.1, on the reverse strand, counting down.
ATCAATTTCATCTGGAAAACAAAGATAAACTTGTTACACTGTTGATTAATGTGTTAAATATAAAATTGCAAAAAAAACATAGTAATAGCATAGCACAACGTCCTCAATCTTAAAGGATCCATACTTTAATGTTTTGACCATAATATCTTTCATGAATGTTCCTCCCACTGAAGTCAATCTGAAGGACTCTGTGGTTTTGTCTAACAAAAACTGCCATAATGCACCGAAATCTCCTACTTACACATCTAGAGTGCATGTATGGGCAAAAGTGCTCTAGACAGAATATTGTACTGTGCAAAACTCTTAGGCACATATGTACTTTGTTTAAAACCATTTATTTCAGCAGTAAATGTCTGTTTTCCAGCCAAAACACATCAACAAATAAAACATAATAAAGGTCAATAATAAACAAGAAAGAAGTAAAAAGTATGTTTTGCTTTAGAGATTTTTTCTAAAAAGGATACATTATAAACATATAAACATAAAACACTTATTTACTGCATTCATGTTATTTGTATTTATTCTAACAGTAGTATTTTTGAAATAGTAAGAAAGAAAAAAATAATATCTTGCTGTCCAATATTTTCAGTTGAATTTGAAACAGCCTGTATGGACAGGGAGAGTGGTCACTAAATTAACAAGATTTAAAAACATTCACACAGTTTGGTCAGACTGTAGTCGACTCAACTAGAGAACTAGCTGAATTTAAATACATCTGAAATTGTGAGCTGAAGTTTTAGTGTCCATTTAAGTGCATTCAACATGGGAACACATGACAAAATCCAAAATAAGATTTTAACTTATTTTATCTTACTATAAAATGTACACATGGAAATGAAATAACATATAGAAATAGAAAGAACTTAATAATGCTATAGAAATAAAAAAATACTTATGTGACGTTGGAGTCCCAGAACAGGAGAATAATTAAAAAGAATAAATGTAACCAAATAATTACAAAATTTAGAAATGTTATATAATGTTACGAACAACATACATTTATTTGTCAGTTTTTCTATCAAAATATATAATGTATTACTCTTTTTAATTATTCTCATATTCTGGGACTCCAACGTCACATAAGTATTTTTTTAGATTTATAGTATTATTAAGTTCTTTCTATTTCTATGTTATTTCATTTCCACGTATGTGTTATGTGTTTTAAAGGGCTAAAATGTTGAAAACAGGCTTTTGAATAATCACTGAAAGATACAATGCCATTCTTTGCCATAAACAAGAGTCTAAGCAGAGCCTAGATACATAAACCGTAATAATCTCTGTGTAAATATTATGCCACTTGGCAGATCCTTCACATCTTTTTTTTCCAGTACTCTTCTTGTAAACAGTGGCACCATATGGCACAAAGTCACCAATCATATGGCACTTTCAGCCCTCCGGTCAGACGAAACACAGGCCATCCCACCAACAACTGACTGTGGAGAACAGAGCACACAATGCCAATGGCAGGACAAAACACTTACAGGCAGAAGAGCAAAGCATGGACAGCTAGAAGTCTCCCTCAGACAATATAAACTACATGTGAGCTGGAGAAGGCTAACTGTAGCCTGATAGTGGTCTATGAGGAGATGACTCTGGAAAAAGAATGGCATGCACGGAGGATGAGGACCTGACCTTTCATTCAGCCACAACTGTGGCCTCACATCGTGTCATCGCAGTATTTTATTACTGCTGAGGGCATGTCTGGGTTTTTTGATGTGGAAATGAATGATGTGCATTCCATTGTCTAAACTTAACTCTAATGACTATAAGAAATGGGGGCACCATAATATCTAAATGAATAAATACATACATGTCAAAATTTGTGGTCACTGTAATATTTAATGTAAAAAAAAACGTCTACAATTCTGAATTTAACAATATACATAATCTCAAAAGAATTCCAGTCATGGCCACAGCGTAAGCCCTGCCCCTTATTTAAATAGTATGCAACCAGATGCCTAGTTTTGTTAGCTGACAGTGGATTTTTATGAAAGCCTGTAAATGAGACACTTGGAAGAAAGTGAGGCGTATTGATGATACAGTTTCAAATTTTGATACACTGCCAGTTTTTTTTTATACGAAGCAGACAGTTTGATAGGAAATGAAATCAATAAGTAGGCTGGTTATAATTCAAACATTGATATAGATTGATACAGATACCAATACAGATACCTTGGCTTTGACACAGATCACTGAATTGGGTGTAGATTGAAAAAGAAATGAGCATGTGGAGCTGGAAGTGGGTATGTTTACTGATCGACTGTGCACTAATCAAGCAGCGCTGACATTAATAATATGCGGAATGTAAATAAGACAGCCAATTATTAATGTAGATTTCAGAACCAATATACAGCTATTCAAGTATACAGAAAGAGGTTAGTGCTGTGAAAAACTTTAGTGTTGTTCACCCAAAAATATTGAATGGAACATCTAAAAATACTGTTTCTAGTTATGACATATTTTTCCAATCAACATTATATACAGTAACTACCGATGGATAAAACACATATTACTAAGAAAATAATGAAACAGGGACTCACTAGCCATCGACCATGGTTAGAAGGATGGAAGAATGAGGAGATACTGTTAAAAAGGCCACTCAGTTGAGCCTGGGCCTGTTTGCTTGGCCCTCCCTGAAACACAAGCACACACACAGACACACCCATAGACAATTATGTACTTTTCATTGTTTTATATTATATTTTTTATACTTCACTCAGCATCTCCTGCATTGAGAAAGGACTACTAACCAATAGAGCTGTAATCCATAAGACCACATGACTGATGTCATAGGCATTCGTCTGGTATCGAGAAACAAGTGTCTGACTGGATCCCACTGGAAGATTGAAACTTCTCAGAATCCTTGTGAAAATCTGAAAGCAGGGGTATAATGGAAGCAATTAGAAGTGCAAAAAATTAACAGAGTCTACAGGGTTACTCCAAGGAAAATCCTCTAGGGCCTGGAAGATCTACTCAGGTATTTTCATGAAATATTTCATGCAAAAACTTGAATTTTTTCTTACAAATTGCCATTTTTAATCAAAGAAGTTAACTATTTACTCGGATGGAACATCGAAAATCAGTCTAGATTGATCAGAATTCTGTTCTGAATGTGTGCATACATGTATGTTTATATGTCAAACTCTATGCTGTGCACAGGAATATTCTTACATATTTTCATATATATCGATTTTCTGTTTAGTGCACAGTTTAGAGTTTAACTTATTGGGTAAAATGTATCATTCTTATTTATAAGTGCCATAATATTACCTACCTATAATAACGTTACATTGTCATTGGGAATTACAATGTGAAGAGATGTGTTCTCTCCCAAAAGATTTGTCAAAACTGTATTAAATGATTAAAAATGTTGGTTTGATTGCCTTAAGAGTGTAAACCCTTTTATGTAAGAAATTGTGTCTTCTTTTATTAGTTTTCATTCTAAAATGTATTTCTTCCAGTGAAAACTTCATTTGGGAGTCTCATCTCGCAGTATCTGTGCTCAAAAGGTGCTAATCATACTTCCTTCAAACTAATTAGATCACTTGAAGAATTTTCCAACCTTTGGTATGTACGGATCCCAATCAATGTAGCCAATGTTGTCACTCGCCAATCGAGCAAAAAGACTGACAAGATGCTGAAACACAGAAAAATGATAACAGGTCATTTGTGTCTGAATGAAATCCACTCCACTGAAGTGAAGAAGCAAACTAAACTTTACCATTTCCCAAGTGGGGAGATTTTGCACGGAAACCCACAAGCCTATCAGGTCATCAAACCATAGTCTGAAAAACACATATAGAAGATTATTCATAAGGTATACAGCTCTACAATACAGACAAAATTATTCAGGACAAAAACACAGAACACCAAGCAAAAGTTGAAGAAACTTACAAAAACTAGAACAGGTACAATGTGAAGGTACACCCCTATTTTACCCTATAGCCAAAATCAACCAATAGAGGTAAGAAACACTTACTTTAAATAAACAAAGAGGAAACAGTAAAAATATTCAGAAATATAAGGTACACTACAAAAAAAACCCCAATCATTTTACTTAATTTCCATATGTTTTACTACGATATTGGTTTGTTCTTGCAAAACGCATGTCCTGATTCAGCTCGGAATATCCAGATTCAGCACCCACAGAAACATGTGATTGGTCAAGATGGTCACAGCAAACATTCTGATTGGTTAAAATGCTCACTTACAAATTCCAGGCCAAACAGACATAATACACTTTTTTTTTTTTTTTTTTTAGCTCAAAACCAAATCTAAATTCAGGACACACTGGCTCATCAAGACCAAAGCCAAAACAAAACACAAACAAAACTGACAGTAAGTAAAACCCAATAAAAACATTTAGCACAAAGTAAATGTACTCAACTGCTGTTTGCGAATCTGTAATTTAAAAAATGTGGTGTTGGCAGTCTAGCAGGGATCTCACTCTCAGATTTTGTTGTTTTGTTGTATTCTGTGTATCCAAATAGTGACCTGCAACACCACAGTGTGTTCATGTAGCCATTTTGTCTGATATCCGGAACCTGACACTGTGGTCTTATGACGTCCTAAAAACCTGAAACCTAACTCTACCTCTGTCTATTTTTTAGCATAGGCTTACACAACTTGGAAGTGCAGTTAGCTTCATCTCATGATGTTTTCTTCAACAGCAGTTTGACCTTGTGTTTAGAGGAAACAACACTTGTTTTGGTCTCCATCTTGCATGTTTAGTTGCTACCAGATTTCACTGCCACAATCTGGCACAACTAGTCGACACCCACCCATAGTGTCCACTACTGGAAATATTAGCGGACTAGTTTAACCCTTAGAAACCATTGCTGGCTGTGGAGGCTGTGTGTTGATGTATAGGAATGTGCCAGGTGTGACGTTAAAGCTGTGTGGGAGAGAAGTAGCTTAGGAAGAACTTACTTGAAGCCCTTGTGGTGCAGATGAGGGGGGAGAGTGGTGGGCAGGAAAAGATCAAAGTAGCTGATAGCTCTTTGCATTGTCACGTCAAACGGACACATCAGTGGCCTCCACTCTTCCAGCATCTCCTGAGTAGCTGACTCAGGGAAATACCTAAATGATACAGTAGAAATTTATGCAAATTGTTAATATTTGTTAATATTTCCCACCTCATACTTCTCTAAACAAGCTCTAATGCATTCTATAATCACACCAGCTGGGATAAGCTTTCAACACACAACAAATCCCCATGGGAATTTAAAAGGCCCAACAAGATTCTTCCCCCTTTCCTTCATTTGTGATGAAAACAACGCAACATAGAAACTTTAACAAGGATATATTGAAGAAACCGATAACAACTGCACTACTGTAACTGGCTAGCATTTTATAACCATTTATTAATATTATAGTGGCTTGTATCTAGAAATGATGAGTACTGAGGTCAGAAGGAGGTTTTCACAGGAATTACTGGTCAGTCCCTCAACTCTGTAAGTGACAGGAAACCCACACATAGGCCTGAATTAAAAAGGGGTTAATGGGATTAAAAGCCTTAGGGGAAATTGTGATGCTATTCATAGCAGGGCATGTGTCCTCCATGCTGGAATAGACCAATATAGCTGTCTGACAGAATTCTATGAGCTGTCCGAATTCAGCACAGCAGCGTGGGTTATATTTTTCATTTTTGATACTATTTTGTGCAGTAACTTATGCATACACATTTACAGCTGGTGGCCTAGTCGTTGGGGCGTTTGTCCTGCAATCAGATAATCATAGGTTTAGGGGTACTCTTGAGTAAGGTACTGTCCCCACACACTGCTCCCCCTGTGTTTCTGGCTACCTGTTGTTAAATCTAGCTAGTTGTGTTGTTTGCTGGCAATTGTAACGTAAAGTAAAAAAGGCTACTTATAGTCACACATGAATACGCCATAGCACAGCACACAGTGTGAACAATGTGAAATCCTTTCTCTGCATTCAACACATTCACCAAGTGAAGCAGTGAGCAGCCACTACGTGCATTTCATGAATTGAACTGAAACCTTCCTGCAGTAAACATCATCTGAGGATGAAAACACAAGTGTAAAAACTTACGGCCTGCAGTTCTTGACCAAAGCCTTCAGTATTCCCTCTACTAAGCTGAAAATAGAAGGTCAAATTTAGAGATTCACATTACACTCATAATTAGTTACATTAGTTTGCATTAGTCACAGAAAAAACATGCTGAACACAGGAAGGCCGTTAGGCGATAATATGCAAATGCTAATGCATTTTTCTCATCCACTGCCTTAATTATTTAGTTCTACACCACATCTTTCAGAAAGTTTCTAAAGATGGCAAACTTTAGAAGTTAGTTCATTGTTCTGCTTGATCGGTGATCTGTGAAAAACACACTCTTTTGTATGAGCAAAATTCTGATAGCAATGTCTATGAACAAGAGTAAACAATGACTTTATAAGTATATAGAAGTAATGTATATCATTTACTAATATACATGTTTACATCATTTACATGTACAAAAAATATATATGACCAACACACAAACACTTTCAGTTGATTAAAGAGTTTTACACTAAAAGACAAGAATGAACGCTGAGAACCTTTTTAAATTGTAAAGATCCTCGACATCATATAAAACGTTATAGGAAGAAGCTTTTTAATTTCTGCATAACTAAACAGAGTGATTTGATTTGAAATGCTCTATTCTAAATGTACAGAATTGTTCACAGTGTTGGTGGTGGGGTCTGAAATGTTTACGGTCTCTAAAAGCTCCCTTATGGGGTTTTTTTTAGAAAAGATTTTGACCAACAATCGCATTCTATGGTAAAGAAAGGGTATTTTTTAGATGTACCAGTATTTCAAAATGATAAAAACTCACATATAGGTTAACTGGTTACTTAGATAGTAAATAAAGAGGCTACTGTTGTAGACCAGTAAGTAGGTCAATGAGGTTTAACAAACCACTACGCATGACTCCCTCAATGTCTCTACTGAGATCAGGGGGGACCTGTAGGAACTTTGTCCCTTTTAACTACGTTTTTGGCATTTAGCCACAAGAGCATGACAGAAACTGATGCCAGACCAAAAAAATCATGATTCAGAAATAAGACATCAAATAATCGTGAGAACTCAGAGTGTGTTAGTAAACTTCATTTTACTAAATTCTATGTAAAGAGTATTAGCATTTACCATTCGGCATGAATATCTAAGGGTTAAATACCACCGAAGTGGCATCAACAACTCTTGAATGCTTCGTCATAAATGTGTGAGTGTCACAGGGCAGCATGTGCTGATACCCAACACCCCATCAGGATGGGCCCCCTGACCCAATGACCTTTATTTTAAAATATGGCCCATTCACTGCACTCTCATTCAAGGGGGAGAAAGTTACTGGCTGCATGGCCACTGTGAGCAACACGGTGCACAAACACGTGCCATTAGCAAGGGTCCAGGTCACACATGCGGATGAAAACATATCCGTGCATTTAAAGAGAGGTTAATGTGTAAACATTACTCTGGTTATGCATGTGTTATTTGTTTTTCATACGGAACATGCCATTCAGTTATATTTTTGTTCAAGTGCCTGCAAAGCGAATGAAGTGGAAATCAAACAGCAACACAAAAGAAGCAAGTGTCCTTACCACCTCTGAGCAATTTTTATGATTATGTGCTTAGAAGTAGAGCGAGGCCGCAGAGAACTGCATGTGGAGACATAAAGGCAGACTCAGAAGATTGCAGGCTGGTATGCAGAGGTACACTGAAGTAAACCGTTATCTATCAGTCGAATGCCCTCCAAAATAGCATTTCAGTTACTATGAACTATACAAACGTATAGATGCAAAACAAAAGTTGTAAGAGAGACTGAGAAATAAGCCCTTAGAAGCTGCATTTGTGTTCTTAGGCAGAAAAAGACATTGTTAAGCATTTTTACCCCATTTTTGTCATTTCTTAAGACTGAAAAAAACAACCTGAATCAAACTGGCTGTTACTGAATGTAGATTAAAATGTTAGTGTAATTCATTGTGTCACTAACATTAGGGCTGTCAGATGATTAAAGTACACATTTTGTAAAAATGTTCACATTTTTTGTCAATCCCATTTAACCCCATTTGTCATATTTGCATGAACTTGGTTATCATCTTGAAGACAAAAATACTTTTCACGTGTCTGCACGTTTCACTATATATAAAGGTATACATACAGTGTGCTAACATCAACCACCCATCTGTATTATAACATAAGCTTACCTATCCTTATTGGATAAGTTCTTCACTCACTTGCAAATAATTAATTTATAGTATTAGTTCTCTGTAATCAAAAGTGCTGTGTTCAACACATTTAAGGGCAGAAATAGTCACTGTCAGTAGGTTTATGAGAGAGCGATTGAGCGGGACAGAGTGAGAGAGAAAGACAGAAACAGAGAGAGAAACAGAGAGAGGGGGGGTCAAGGAGGGGCAGAACAAATTAAAAAATGGAAGATCAATATGTTGCATACTATTGTTGATAAGAGGACGAGAGGATAAGCATGTTCTACTACTTAGTGGTGTTCTTGCTCCTAGAAGCTTCCATTTCGCAATAACAGCACTAACAGTTCGTCAGGGTATATCTAGTAGGGCAAAACTTTCACAGACTGACTTGTGGCAATCTATGACACCAGCATGATATAAATCTCTGAGCTCTTCAATGTGACCCATTCTACTGGCAGTGTTTGCCTCTGAAGACTGCATGGCCATGTGCTTCATTTTATAAGCCTGTTAGCAATGTTTCAATTAGGAGAATCCGCATACTTTTGACCATATTGTGTACATCATAATCTGAATTACTATGGATAGTTTGATGGAAACTGCATTATCAGTGAAGAAACTGAAGAAACCAGGTAAAAAAAACCCAAAAAAGCCAATTAATTGCAAATGAAATGGTTTGCCATGTTTTTGTTGCACACAAGTGTTGCACTGTTTGTAGAGAGGGCAGCATTTATGTACCTGGGGAACCAGTTGAGGCCAAGGTGCTCTGTTTTTGAATACAGGATTTTATCTTGTAACTCGTATAAGGGTCTCCATGGTAGTTCCAAGTCATCTCTGGAGAGCAACTCTCTCTTCCTAGAAGAGCAGAAAATGGAGGGAGGTTAAAAATTCACATGTTAATTAAATTAAAATAATAACTGAAATTAGTCTATCACACCTGACAGAAAACTGAGGATACGTTTTCCCAACTTGATACAGAACTAGGTTCTTATCCCAAACACAGAACAGACAGGGTTTCTGTTGAGCTACTAATATCGCTCATGCCTATCGGCTTTATAGGCTCAATTCCAGGGCTGTTGTCTAGTAATTTGTCATCAATGCTTTGCGTGCTTCATGTTATAACATGCTAAAGTGTAGATCTGGATACATCGGACATATTATGGTCAGATTAACCAGTTCAGGGTGCACCGCTGTAACATTTTAAAACAGGGATGTCTTATACTGGCTTCCCCAGTGGTACAACTATCTACGGCACTTTACTATCACAGGGAAACTGCACGTTCAAATCCCAGCATTGACATCACCCCAAATGTTGAACATTCAACTTTGCTGGCAGTTGATCATGAGGAGGTGAAATTTTAAGACAGCTGCACTAGCTGTGTCCCGTTAAAATTAAATATCCACTGTATTGGAACAAAACAAAAACAGGTGGGAAAAAAAGCAAATTTGACAAAATGTCACACAAAATTCCAAAAATGGGCTGGACAAAATTATTGGCACCTTTAAGTTAATACCACCCTTTGGGGGAAAAACTGAAATCAGCCTCTCCCTATAACCATCAAAAAGTTTCTCACACCTCTCACCTGGAATTTTGGACCACTCCTCCATTGCAAACTGCTTCAGGTCTCTCATATTGTAAGGGCGTCTTTTATCAACAGCGATTTTAAATCTCTCCACATGTGTTCAATGGGATATAGATCTGTTCTCATTTCTGGCCACTTCAGAACTCTCCAGCACTTTGTTCCATCCATTCCTGGAGCTTTCTGATGTATTTTTGGGGTCATTGTCCTGCTAGAAGACCCAAGATCTCGGACGCAAACCCAGCTCTCTGACACTGGGCCCCACAATCCTCAGATTTCATGATGCCTTGCACAAAATCAAGGCACCCAGTGCCAGAGGCAGCAAAACAACCCCAAAACATCATTGCACCTCCACCATGTTTGACTGTGTAATTTTCTCTGTAGGACTCATTCCAGGAGACTGACTTTACCAAAAAGCTCTATCTGGGTCTCATCTGTCCACAAGACATTTTACCAGAAGGATTTTGGCTTGCTCAAGAACATTTTGGCAAACGGTAGTCTTGTTTTTTTATGTCTCTGGTGTCCTCCTGCCATAGCGACAGATAGATCACGTTGAGTATGATGCTCCCTTAGCCTGCAGTACAGACTGAAATTCTTTGGAACTTGTTTGCAGCTGCTTATCCACCACCCCATCTATCCTGCCTTGCAACCTTTCATCAATTTTTCTCTTCCGACCACGCCCAAAGGCACATCTACACATCTGGAAATGGACTTGTAACCATGATCTTGTTTATATTTTTCCACAATTTTGGTTCTCAGGTCCTCACACAGTTCTCATTTCCTCTTTCTGTTGTCCATGCTTAGTGTGGCACATATAGACACAAAATGCAAAGACTAAGACTTTGTTCCTTTTTATCTGCTTTCAGGTGTGATTTTTATATTTCTCACACCTGTTCCTTGCTCCAGGGGAGTTTAAAGGAGCATCACATGCTTATTTATCCACAATTCTGAAAGGGTGCCAATGATTTTGTCCAGACAATTTTTGGAGTGACATTATGTCAAATGTATCACTCTTATTTGACAGTATGAACATGGGACCAAAACAGATCGAGCCCTGTGTGTGTGTGTGTGTGTGTGTAAGATCCAGTCTTACTTGAGCAGGCTGATGAGGAGACGAGCAAAGCCCTGCATCATGCTGATCTCCAGCTTGGGCAGGGTTACCAGTTCATACAGGAGCTTGATGAATAGCACATGATCCTCTTTGGTGAACTTCCTGCCATATAGGCGGATGTACCTGCAGCAACATGAGGCACAATGCATATATTGAAGCATGGATAGATGGCAATAATGTTTCACCCTTAAAATCCCAGTAAGTCCAACCCTACACTCAATCAGTGTCTGGGAAACTGGCTGCAAATTCCTGTAACACCCGCATTGCAAATGCCAATCATAATAATGATTAATAAAAGACATACATTCCCTTCAGAGTCAGGGGTTAGGGATGTTGTCTCACAGCAAGCAGGTCCTGGGTTTGACTCCCGGGTTGGGCGCAGGGTTCTCCCCATGACTGCGTGGGTTTCCTCCGGGAACTCTGGTTTCCTTCCACCACCAAAAAACATGAGTGATTGGGGATAGGTTGATTGAGCACACTAAATTTCCCCTTAGGTGAGACTGTGAGTGCGTGGCCCTGCGACATTCTGGCGACTGTCCATGGTGTACAGCTGGGGTAAACTCCATGTTCTACAGAGGGGCTATGGAGAGAATTCTCTGTGGCTGCATCCTGGTGTGGTACAGAAATTGTGCCGTATCAGATTGTATGACCCTACATAGGAATGTGAGGAAGGCTGAGAAGACCATGGGGGTTTCTTCCCCGTTACAGACATTTCCACCACATGCTGCATCCGCAAAACCATTGGGATTGTGTGTGACCCAACACTCCCCTCCCAAACCTTCTTTAACCGCCTTCCCTCTGGCAGAAGGTTTGCAGCATCCAAGATGGGGAACCGTTTCTTACTCCAGGCCAATAGGCTAATAATACTGAACACCTAACTATGAATCACAAACACACAAGCATTTCTGATAGTATTATTCTGTATTCACTCATAATATTAGTTACTGCTCCAGTTGACTGCACTGTTAACCATGGCAAAATACAAAGCCTACTAAACACCAAATATTTCTTGAATTAAGTGCAGAACAAATAGTCAAAGTGATGGTAGCATAATTAAAGGTCCCATAACTTAAATATAGATTTTCCCCCGACATTCATCATTTTGTTGATGCTTTTATTGTTTTAATGATTTATGTATCAAAAGTGTAATTCATTTTTACATTATCTCTCTGTATCTCTTTTAATTAAACATATAACTGAAGTGCAGAGTTTTAAAGAAGTGGATGTAAAAAATATGTTTATTTACACAGAGGACAGGTACAGGAATGGTAACAGCCTGGTGACAGCCTTAATTTAACACTGAAAGCAATGCAATATGTTTCCATCACAAAAACAACACATTCTAACTGATTGCTTTTGTAATTTGTTTTCTGGACCTCATAGCCTGAGGTGTGAAAGGTATGTTTTGAGATTTAAAGCAGTGTTCAAATTCCATGTTATAGCCTAATTTTAAAAAATGAGAAAAACTATGTTCCTGAAAGTACTGAAAGCAAAGAGTCTTATAGGTTTACTTGAATTAAGCCCACACTAACTACAACACCAGATGCAAGCATCTTTTAACACATTTGCTTATTGTTTAATCGTAACCATGAAACGTCACCTCAGGCTTCAACTTAACTGACTGATTCTTTCACTCACACACTGAAGCTGTTAGCATGCTTTTGGCCACTGTTAGCTTGCTGCACGGCTCAGGCTCCCATGGTTTCCGCCCCTGAGCCGGCAGTACCACAGCTGTGCCAAAAGGGCATTAGAACAGGTGTATAAGAAGCTCTGACCCACATTCAGCAGATTGGCTCTAACAGTGTAAGGTGACAAACAGATACATATGATTGGCTGTTTTACCAAAACACTGACTCAGTTCTTACTGCTTGAGAGAAACAAAAAAGAAAAAAGTGAAACAACTATCATTTTGAAAATCACGACGTAACAGCAGGCCTATGACAAATAGAGCTTCCACAATTAATGAATTAAATTGGCAGTGAATCATTCTTATTCGCTTTAACAGCTTGATTAACTGTCAAATTATTCAGGGACATTGATGAGTTTAGTAACATTTCCACAACCAAGTAGACACAACGGGGGTATTTTGAAAAGGAGTGTGTGGGGATTTTCAGTCTTGACCAACACACAGCTGTTGGGGGTCAGATGGCAGCGAGTATTGTGTAATACTAAGTGTTTACTGTTTACTCCGTACATCACGTTTCATAGAAAGTATTACAGGCTGCCTGTATGTACTTGCCTGAGGGCTTAAATTAGCAGTAGTCGTTGAAACATGAAGCATATTCCTGACCCTGTAGCTTCATAACATGACATTTTGCAATCATTGTGAAATGATGCAGCTAATATGGGCTGACATTTCAAAACGTGTTATGAGACATGCCTATCCAACAGGACACGAAGAAGATATGTACCAAAACACAACACTACAGCAGAGAATGAACTAGTAAGACTGAATCACGACGCAGTGTGTGTATGTGTCTGTGTGGGGCGGCTAAGCTGTTTTCTGAGGATTCAACAGGGTTGTGGCTGGCCTGGTGATAAGCCTATTTGTCCAGCTGAGCTGGAACCAGTATTGATTCGCGTTACGCAGAACGGCCGACGGTGCAGCGAGTTTTACTTTTAGATTTCAATTAAATGTTACTTTGACAAAATCCCTGTTTGTTTAGAAACCGAATTAAGAATGACGTGCAGCTGCTCCAACAAGTTTTCGAGTAAAACAAGTCTTTCATGTCAGAGCTTTAGTGTGCACCTTTACGACGAACAACCTGAGCAACTCACTTGTTGCATCTGTGGTTCACCACACAGAACCGATGATGACACAAGTACACGCCCGGTGGCGCTCAGGGTCGTGGGTTCGAGCCCCACGATGGGCGTTGCAACAGCACTTTTGCAAATGGATGACCCCGCATGACACACAGAAAAAACATCTCTCCTGATATGATCTTGTTGGATGGGTGGTAGTAACCTAGTAATATAACATTTGCCTTTGAACATGATGATCATAATGTTGCAGTTTCAATCCCCCCCACACACTTTCTACAAGTATGTCTTTGAGCAAAACTCTTAAACCTGAGTTTCTCTAGGGAGACTGTTCCTGTAATTAACGTAAGTTGCTCTGGAAAACTGTCACACTGCTAGGTTTACACTCTTTATAGTAAGTACAGACTGCCCTACAGTCCTACAGACTGCTGCATTAGCTAGAATGTGCTAGCTCGTGTAACAGTTTACAAAAAGGGGTTCAACTACTCTGCGTACACGTGTACTGTGTGGCTGGGTTTACTGGAACAAAAAAAGAATTGCAATTGTGCTTTCATTGGTAAAATAACTGTATATATGGTCATATGTATAGAGAGGGAGAGTGAGAGACAGCCAGAAAGAGAGAGAGAGAGAGATTTACAGGTATAGGAAGGGTAACAGCCTGGTAACAGCCTGAATTTAACACTGAAAGCAATGCAATATGTTAGGTCTCTTGGTCCTGAGGCTATTAATGGACGAATAGACTAATTTTGATAGCTTGGCATCTCTGCTTCCTCCAGCCAGGCTATTTAGGACATGTGGGAGGTATTTTTTCTACCTAAGCCTAGTTTATCCTTCTAAACCCAACCAGCCTTGCCATTTACATGTCATGCTCTCTTAAAATAATCATTCATGCCAGTGGAATCACTATTTTTACAATACTGAGTGCTGTGTCTTAACTGAGTGTATTTGTGAAAGAGAGAGGGACAGAGTGAAAGAGAGAAGGAGAGAGTGACAGAAAGTAAATGAGAAACACAAAAGGAGAGAGAGGTGGATAATTCGTTGTGATAGAGAATGAAGGAAGAAGGATGAGAGAGACTTACGTGGAGAGTTTTCTGGTCCAGAATAAGACCCCTGGCCATATCTCTCTGAGCTGGACGGCCCGGCCGAGGTTTGTTTTGATCTGGGACAGTATCTCGTTGGACTCCACGTCAAGTTTGTCCCCATAAGGCAGGAGTTTGTTGTAAATGACATCTTTCTGAGGAACGAAGCCCAGTCTCTGGAAGTCTTGTGACACCTCCCTTTTCATATTCCGGCTGTCTAAACCAGCTTCGTCCACCTCTCCCAGATTAAAAACAGTCATGTATACTATGTTTTCGCTCCAACGGAGAAACTAAAACAAACCAAAGCTTTACACGACGGTTTAATAGGCTGTTAGACACAGAATCTGGTGTGTGTCTCTCCAATCTCGAAGCAGCTCGGTGTTACAATCCGTGTTTAGTCTGTCCTGTTTGATAACGAGCCTCATCTTAT